>AWWV01015700.1:0-10119 GCA_001974805.1 Corchorus capsularis | reverse complement strand
TTTTCCCTCAACTATGATGAGCATTATTGAAGAAAAGCCATATATAATTAGATCATTTAATCAGGTTCTGATCAAATTGTTTGTTTTCCTTGGGTTTTTTGACTACATTTCTGTCAATTGAATATTAGAAAGAAAAGAGTTTTGACTCTTAGCAGCTACTCTTCCAATATTATATGAACAAAAAGGTTTCCAAAGCTTTGAAGTCATTGTTAGGTCACGTTGATTTCCCCACTTGTAACGTAAGAAAACAAAAAACTTGGTATTGATATAGCACGAAGTTTTAAGGCCAAAGAACACAAAATTATTAAATTTTAACTCTAATTAATAGTATCAATCTCAAAAAAAAAAAAAAAAAAAACCATTAGTAATGGGACTAGAAGGATTGAAATGCCATGAAATTTCGTCACTGTCAAATGGGATCACTTTATCCCCAAATTCTTAGTAAGAAATCCACAGAATATTGTACAATACTTTGAATTATTAGTATGATTAATTTTATTTTTTCGATACAAATCTCCTGGTATTCGATTTAAATTAGACCCGACTAAATTTAGAATCGAGTCAAATTGAACCCTAAACTGTAATAAAAGAATTACAGGTTATATATTTGCTTAGCCGTGTGGAATAGGGTAAACAAGAGAAACATCTAAGCTCTAGCGCACTTTGAGGTGCTGTTGTGGGAAGAAACTTTAAACCATTTCCTTTAGATGATGAAGACTTTAATGCAGAGAAAAGAAAGCTCATCAAAGTCAATAGCTTACAATCTACAAATATATTTTTCTCAAAATAAAGAAATTAGAAGCTTAAATAGTCATTTTAGAGAAATAATTTTATCCTTACAGATAATAAGCAGTAGCTTTAATAGAAGTTTCTGATTGTAGCAAATTAGTAACGTCACTGAGACTTAAATAGATCCACTAAAGGTAAGGCAAACTTTATATATCTTGCATTTACTCAGTATAAAGCCTAATTGCTGACTGAATAATGTGACAATGATGCTGATGATTTCCACATATAATGCATGTACATGCATAGCATACAGATAGTATATTCTGGTGAGTAAAGCATGATTTGCAGACTAAATAATGTGACCGAAGCTGATGATGTCCACAATTAACATGTGGAAGCACAGATATGTATATATTGAATCTAAGTGCAAAATGGGGTTGCAGGAAATTGAAAGTTCAAAGCAAGAAAAAACTAAAACTGGAAACATAGTCAGGAATTTCAAGACTCAACCGTAAAATACAGAGAATATATTCATTTTTGAAGGCCACAATGTTTAAAAATTGAAACTTTACTTCACAAAATTGAATTCTGAAATGTGTAACATCTAAAACCAATCCCAGATGCAACTTCCAATAAATAAAAACCCAAAAAGAAAACAGAAAGTATGAATTTACAGCAGAACTAACCTTAGAACACAAGAAGGCAGAATACAGGGGATATCACTGGGCAACTTCTCTCAAGCAGTTTCTGACTATTGGATCAAATAATTTAATGCTATAGAAGGAAATCGGGAATCACAGGTGTTTGTGGAGTAACATTCAAAGGTTCATCAGCTCTTTGTCGTGATTTATGTCTGCCATGGCGATGACTTCTCTTCTCTTTTACTTTCTGCACACTATCTTCCCCTTCCTCTGCATTCTTTTTCCTCGGACTTTTATGTCTTCTCTCTTTACCATGGCTACGGTGTTTTCTCCTTCTTGAACTAGAATTTCCATCCTCAACTAAATTTTCTTTTGATTCCAAATGAGGTTCTGTACGTTGTTTTTCCTTCCCTTTTATCTTGTTAGATGGTTTATCAGAGAGGTTGCTTCTTGATGACGTGGGCACCATATCTTCACTACCCAGAAGAATATCCCACACAGCACCTGAGAGTGAGTCATCCTTTGGGTCACACTTCTTCGTTGCAAAAGGTTTCTCATCCATTTCATCCAATTTCACCACCACAGGCCTAGGCTTGACATGGTTCAGTTTTTTCTTAGGGATAAGAGAATCCTCTGCAAGTTTAACAAGATCATCGGCATTATCATTGATATTGCCCTGTGACATGGGATCATTGGCAGGAGGATAATCATTTGAAATTGTTTCACTCTGTCCCGTAGATAGATAATACAACCCATGGCGCTTACGATGCTCAGCTAACAGAGAAGTGGACTCGTTTGACTGCTCAGAGTCTTCTTTGATCTGAAGGTTAGAGAAAGAAACATCAACCTTTTCCTCATAAGAACTTCCAAAAGAAACTGAGTTTGATGAAGGTTGTTCAATATCACCACAAATCATTTCCAAATCGCCAAGGTTCTCCTTAAGCTCTAACCCATCTGGAAGAGGAACTTTTCCCTGGGCACTTATAGAGACAGGACCAAGCTCCTTGGTGAAGGCATCACACATCAGTTTGATAGTTTTGGAAGCTTCCACTCCTTTTCCCTCTATATCCTTTTCCTCTTGAGCTGAAGCATTCAGTAAACCGAGTTTTGTCATATCAACAAAGCCAACCACATTCCGTGCTCTCTCCTCTACTTCCACATCATGGCTTCCCAATAGAGGACCCAAAGTCAATTCAACCAGATTAAACAGGTTTCCAATAGATTCATCAGTAATAGAAGCAGAAGTAGATGGCTGGCCATGTGTAACAGTTACATCCCCACCGTTTTCTACAGACAGATCATCAAATGATTCATAGGACATAGATGCGGAAACTCCAGAGGGCAAATTATCAGGACATGTAGAGGAAGCAGCAGTGCCCCTTAGCATAAGGTAAGTACGCAGGCAAAAAGCTAACACTTTAAAGGCAGACTGAATATAGATTGCCCTAATAGATGGTGGCAACAAACTAGTGCGCGGTTGTAATAGTGCTTCCATAAGTTCTAGCGGATTCCTTGAAAACTCAACATATTCTCCAGAGGCCCAAGCAGAGGCTGATAATACCCTATGCAAGAAAGGATTTCCAAGTAAAGCAGGATCAATCAACAGATCACGACTGACTCGGGCAAGTTCTGGCCTGACATCCTTGACCCTCATACCAATATCAATCAGCTGATTTTCAATTTCTTCTCCCTTTTGACAATGTGGGATTCTTGACATCTCTCCAAGAAGTGATACATACCAATCAAAATCAACAATGATTTCATACACATTCCTAGAACAAGTTGATAAAATAGAGCCAAGAATCTCATTACAAAATTCAGGATCAGATTTAATTGCATAATTGACCAAAACTCTGGAAATTTCAGGCACATTATCTTCAGACACCATTGCCATCACAAGACGCAGTGACTCAATCTTAATATTAGGATCTGCATCACTCAATGACTTGATCACAATTTCCTTATTCTCTGACACCGCCCACAAGTGCTTGGATGCTACTATTGAAAGCGCCTGCAACCCAAGATACTTAAGATTCGGATCCTCATCCACCAAAAACTCCCGAACCTTTCCTACTGCAAGCCTCACAGCAGAGTCATAGTCACTCAAACTAGTCACCACAGTTCTAACACACTCAAACAACAATGACTTCGCCCCAGTTCTCCTCATATGATCACAAATTGGCTCAACGACCCGTTTTGCTAATCTTGGTTCCAAAGGAGCCAACTTAGCAAAAATCTTTAACACCTTGATCAAAACCCAGTTGTTCTTTGAATCAACCAAAATCTTATAAAACTCAGGCGCCAACGGGAGATACGATCTGGGATCTTTAGAAGCAAGTTCACAAAACACCCCAACAACAGCAGATAAAATCTGAGGATCAGAATTCTCTAAATTTTCAACTAAACGTTTAAAACACACCCTAACAGAATCTGGGTATTTCTCAAAAACCCTTAAAACTACAGCTACAGCCTTTTTTCTAACATACAGTTTATTGCTAGACAGTAAAGTGAAAATTTCCGGGGTCAAATCTCTAGCAAGATCAACATTAGCAATTCTGGATAAGCATTGAAGAGATAAACTTACTTCAAACTCATTGGTACTGGAAAGATCCTTGCGCAGATGATTAGTTATAAGGAGAAGAACAGGGGTGGAATCATGGAAGGAAAGTGAGATTGCATGGTAAGCGATCTTTTTATGGGAAAAACGAGGGGAAGAGAGGACTTCCAAGGCATGGAAAGATGCAAAAGACATGTCATGGAAGTGGAGAGATGAAAGGTAAGAGAGTTTGAGGAGAGCTGTGGATTTGGTGGAAAGGTCAGTGGATTTGATTTCCTTACGGATTTCTTCCAGGGCCTTGGAAATGAAAGCTTGTTCACCGATCAGTTGGTGTCTCAGGCCTTTGATTATGTCCTCCAAAGTGCGTTGAAACAAGGAATCCATGAGTGATGGACCCGACATTGGAAACTCTGGAGGAAATCGGAATTTGGGTGTTTGAGAATTATGGGTTATTTGACAAAATCTCGCATTTGGATTGAGAGGTTTTTAGTTTTAGGTTCTGAATTGAAGGGGGAGAAGAGAAGTTCTCTGGGGATTTTGGGTTGGAGAAGGAAAGGGTGTTTTTTTTTTTAATTTAATTACTTTCTTCCTTTTTTTTAATGAAAGAAACGACAGATGCTGATGGGATTCATTACGCAATTGGATTTACAAATGTGATACCCCACCAAAAGGGAGCTGTTTTATTTTTTTTATTTTTTGGATAATTTAAAAGGGAGTTGTTTGGTTGCTGGGAAAATGCTGGAAAAATTTGGGATCATTTAAACTGTCTCGGTTTGTTTTATTCTCTAAATTACAAAAAATTAGGAAGAATATGAACAAAAAGGGCCGGGCGGTTGCCAAACAAAAAATGGGTTGGGCCTTTGTTTATTTGATAAGTTGAATTAGTGGTCCAATAGAAGATTTGCTATTGGGTTCATTATGGATATTAGATTTCTAGTTTGGGTTTTAGAGGCAATCATTGCAGTTATTTTTGGCCTCAGGCCTCAAGCAATGGATTTAGTTTGTTTTTTGTTTTCTTTTGGCACCAAGAAAGTGAAGCAATGGATTTAGTTTAGTTAACCACTTTGCACCCTTAAGTTTGTACGGACTGTCACTTTGCCCCCCAACTTTTTTATTTTAACCAAAACGTACCCTAAAGTTTTATTTTTGTGCCACTTTGCACCCTCCGTCATGGTAGGACAAACGATTCTATCATGGTGTCCGACGTGGCATGCCAGGTGTACCAAAAAGTGACATGTGGCACGCCACATGTACCAAAAAGTCGTGCCATATGTATCAAAAAGTGACACATATCACGCCACGTGTACCAAAAACTGACACGTGGCATGACACATGTTTCAAAAAATGGCATCTGGCATGCCACGTGCACAAAAGGATACATGCCACGTGTCAATTTTTGTCCACGTGGCATGCCACGGCGGACGCCGCGATCGATTTGTTTTGTCCTACCGGACAGAGGATGCAAAGTGGCACAAAAATAAAACTTTAGGGTGCGTTTTGGTCAAAATAAAAAAGTTGGGGGCAAAGTGGCAGTCCGTACAAACTTAAGGGTGCAAAGTGGTATTTATGCCAAAGAAAAACTCAGGGGGCGTTTGGTCGAGTATTAATTCTCAATGTAAAATTCTTTCGGTCTTTTCTCCCCATATCTTCTAATATTTTGGCATGTATTAACGTCATTGCATCGTATGTGCTTACTTATGTTTTTCAGTAATCAGGATGCAAAGCAGAATAATCTCAAGGTCTGAAGTACCAAAAGACACAGATATTAGAGGATATCAGAAGAAAATAAACCAAGATATTCCCTATAAATGAAGATTTAGACCATGTAAAATTCCATCCCTCAATTCACTTCGTCATAATCTATTAAGGTAGCCTCGTCAAGTTCCAACCAATTCAAAGAGTCAAAAATTAAAAAGGCAAAAATCCCATTTATGGGCAGATTGGCACACAGTCATTAACGCAAATCCTTTTGCAGGACATTGAAGATTTGTAATGAACGCAATGCGCAATCCATTTGTGACACATGAGGAGTTTTCTTTTCAGCATAAAATCATATCCCCACTTAAAGTGGTTCTACATTGCTAGATCCAAATTCCAACCAAGTGACCCTGTTTTTTTTGTTGATGATGATTTGATTTTAATGGGACTTTCTAGCCTACTTTTTTCTTCCTTAAACCAAGCTTTTATCTTGACACACCATTATCACTACAAAGCCATGTTCCAAAATATCAAAATCAAACCAAAATTTGGCCAATGATAAAATACATCTAGCCCCATTTCAAAGTAACACCATTTTAATTTGGTGATCCCAAAAGGAGAAAAAGATAATGGCTTGACTTTGAAAATCACCTGAGCAGTGCTGTTAAATCACATTGCCCAGACACCAAATAGTGAGTTAAAGCCAAAAATGGTGTACTATGGTGTGGTTGTCTATTGTCCATTTGCATTTCTCCTTTTATTTTAGTAATAAGTGGCGCCTTTTTCTTTTTTTTCTTGAATTTGGACTTTGGAGCGCTATTGCTTGAAAAATGCATTGCTTAATCACATGCATTGACGAAGGGAAATGATTGATTCTTTTTCCATGCATTGCTTCTTGTCTCGTGTGTGGGTTTGATGTTAGAAATGCATTGTCTGGTATCCTAGCTAGCTTGCTAGTTTGCTTTATGCCTCAATTTGATTAATAACAATGACTACACGGGAGGTTGGAAAAGGGCTACCTAGATAGAGTTGAGAGTCTCAAACTCGAGACCTCTTCTGATTAAATTTCAACCTCTAAACATGTGAAATTCACTAATTATAGTATGTCGTTCCTCATGTGTGGTTTTGATGTTAGAAATGCAATGTTTGGTTTCCCAGCTTGCTTATTCTTTGTGCCTTAATTTGACTAATAACAATGACTACATGGGAGGTTGGAAAAAGACCAAAAAATAGGAGGAGAAGAAGAAGAAGAAGAAGATAGAGTTGAGAGTCTCAAACTCGAGACTTCCCCTGAATGAATTTCTACCTCTAATCATCTCAACTAGATATGAAATTCGCTAATAACATTATGTCGTTCCTTGGCCAATTGTGATGCGCCAAGGGCTTATCATGGCATAGAAGAGCACAATGGAACTAATGGAGATCATGTCTCGGATAAGCATGGAGATGTCAAGGAGGTTCAAGAAGATGCTAAGGTTGATCCCGGATTGAACTCAAGCTTGGAGGAGCATGGAGTTGGAAGCATCGCATATGACCGGCCATTGTTTGGAGAAGCCGCACAACACCGGCCACTTGACCAGCCAAGCATCGCATATGACCGGCCATTGCTTGGAGAAGCCGCGCAACACCGGCCATATGACCAGCCACTTGACCGGTCATCGCATGCGCCATTGCATGGAGCAACCAGCCACAACCGGACAACTGGCCATCGCATGGGGCATCCGCGCACAACCGGCCATTTGATCCTTTAGCCATTCCGCAAGGTCCAATGACAAGGGCTTGGGCTAAAAGGTTCAAGGAAGCTTTATTGGGTTTTGTTAGATCTCATCTTGGAGGTTTGGAGTCCATTGAAGAACAATTGGAGAGCATTGAAGTCGACATCACCAAGAATATTCCCATCGATTCCAAGATGTTCACTTTACTTGAAATCGATGATCATTAGTTCTTATGTTGTGTAATTCGACCACATGGGCCTTTATTCTATTTTAGTTTAGTTAATTATTTAGTTTGAACCTTGATTAGGGTTGGGCCTTGTTTAATTAAATTCCAATCCTCATCTATTTTCCTATTGGTTGTATTTTAGGATAGTTTCTAAAATAATCTATGTAAGCCGCCCTAAAGGCTTTAGGATTGGGAGAGAGGTGCGTCCCCTACTACTATATAAAGGGACCATCCCCCTCTTGTAAACATAAGTTGAGTTGATTAATAAAGTTGAGGATTATTTTCTCAAATTGATTATCTTAACTTCATTATTCTAGTTTGAGCAAACTTAGGGTTCTTCAATCTTGTAGAGTCCTAACAAACAATTAGGTTGTGATTGCTTAATTGTTTGTGAATCTTGTGATCTTAGGTTGATAATTGCAGGTCTAATTATTTATCTAAGGCGACGAACGAAGGAGGATTTATCTAGTGAAGATTGTCGACATACAAGTCTAGGAGATTTGGTGATTCAAGTTGATATTTGGCGGGTCTCAAAGGTGAATTTGAACCGATTTGAAACTAGATTCGTATCAAATTGCCAATTGAAGGTTGAATTTTAACAATCTTATACTTCTAGCAATCTTATGAGAATATCGCTATCAATCTTATGATCAATGTGTTTAGCAACCTCAAGCTATATTAATCTTGCGTGCATTCTAATCTCACCTAAGGCAACAATACCGGCCAGTCATTCATCAGTCGGCTTCCAAGAAAATTGAATTAATCAAACAAACTTGAAGATGATCTTCCATCTAATGTTAAACTTACGATTGTGACAAGAATCTAATTGCATAATGTTGAACTCTTTTTTCTTGCTAAAACCACCATGGAAATGATAGAAGTCATGTGATTGGCTGAGCATAGGAGCTGCGCCAATTTTCTTTGAACGAATAATAATCTTATCATTTTTAAGGAACTTGATTAATATTCAAATTAAGTCTTAGTATCAATTTTGTTTACACCATGTCATCAACACCAAAAGTTATACATTGTCCAAAAAATCATAGTGTCGTCTTACAAGTTACAAGTTGCAAGACAAGTTGAAAGATCAAATTATCACTTTTTTGAACAGGATGAGTATAAGGCGCCGATTTAAAATATACTTGCGCACCCGGCCGTCAAAACCAAAGCCTGAATAAGTCCTAGTTTATATAATAGGAAAGTAATTAGAGAATATTTCAATATATCGTTCCTTTTCTGATTAAAAAAAAAGAAAGTAATTAGAGAATGGCATAAATGACATTTTGCACCCTTAAGTTTGTACGGATTACCACTTTGTCCTCAACTTTTTAATTTTGACCAAAACACACCCTAAAGTTTTATTTTTGTGCTACTTTGCACCATCCGTCATGGTAGGACAAATGATTCTATCACAATGTCCGACGTGGAACGCCACGTGTACCAAAAAGTGACATGTGGCACGCCACATGTACCAAAAAGTGACACATGTCACGCCACGTGTACCAAAAAGTGACACGTGGCATGCCACATGTTTCAAAAAATGGCATGTGGCATGCCACGTGCACAAAAGGATACATGCCACGTGCCATTTTTTGTCCACGTGGCATGCCACGTCGGACGCCGCAATCGATTTGTTTTGTCCTACCGGATAGAGGGTGCAAAGTGACACAAAAATAAAACTTTAGGGTGCGTTTTGGTCAAAATAAAAAAGTTGGGGACAAAGTGACAGTCCGTACAAACTTAAGGGTGCAAAGTGTTATTTATGCCATTAGAGAATACCAAATTTTGTTGTTTTCTCCACCCAAAAAAATTGTTGTTTTCGTAAAGCATTACTTGTAATTTAGTTCTATATTTATACAGTTACCTTGATGAGGATAAAGCTTGCTTATAATAATGTGCCAAAAAAAGGCTTGCTTATAATCTCTATGTATCTAGCTATAGCTACAAATCAATAAACTTTGGTTTTAATGTAGGTTAATTAACTAAGAATAAAGAGGTATATATAATTTTCCAGTGGACATCGCTATCAACATAAAGAAGATCATAAAGAGGATCCATCAAGAGTACCTTGATCTGTCATAATGTCATAATTTAGTGAGGAAAAAAAGAAAGAGAGTCGAATTAACGAGAAGTTATTAGGTGGGACGGACCCACCACGTCATCCATGGGACTAACCAATAGAATTTTGCCATGTCAGATGAACTTCTTAAATTTAGGCACGATTTTAGTCAAGGTTTAGCCCTCTTTTAAAACAAACCCTATATAAAGGGTAAGTCCCCAAATTTGAGATTTTATTGGAATAGGGTTTTAGAAAATTGATGAGTTGTCTTCATATTATTGGTTGGTCCCATAGATGACGTGATGGGTCCGTCCCACCTAATAATTTCTCCGAATTAACACTTATAATTGGAAACTTTAATATTGTAAATGATTCCCTCTACTTGTTTTTGGTGTATATATATATATATATATATATATAGAGAGAGAGAGAGAGAGAGAGAGAGAGAGAGAGAGAGAGAGAGAGAGAGAGAGAGAGAGAGAGAGAGAGAGAGA
>AWWV01015699.1:0-17505 GCA_001974805.1 Corchorus capsularis | reverse complement strand
AGAGAGAGAGAGAAGAGTGCGTGTTCAAGAAGTTCTACCTAGAAATTGATTTTACACAAGAATACATATTACTACATATTTAGTATAACATTTCATTTTCTTGGTTTTGGGTTCTTACTTTCTTATATTGGCAGACTTTTTAATCCTTCATTAAACTTAAATATAGTCAATTGCCAAAAAAAAACAGACTTAAATATAGTCAAACAAGGGAATATGTTCTTAAATTCCAAACTTTGAATTCTAAAAATATGCTATTCCATATGTTTCATAATTTGGGTAAATTAAATAGATACTACATAGTTTCTTAATGTTTAGAAGGTTAAATGACAAATTCAGTCACTTTAACTCTAGGTGAGTTTTCATTTTAGTCACTTAACTTTAAAAAGTAATGATTTGATCTAAACCCTTATTTTGCTTACGTGGCATGTTAAATAACATGTCATATGGCATATATAGTCATATCATCGTAAATTCGTAATATGTGATTAGGTGATCAAAATATTCAATTTTACAAATGTAATGAAACGTTACTTTTTATAGTTTAGATAATCAAAACAAAAAGTTGTTAAAAGTTAAATGATCATCTATGTGATTTACCCTATTCGAAACTTTTTGTTTTGATCATCAACTACATAAAACATACGAATTTGATTACTAACATTTATAAACTTCAATCTTTTAGGGGCATTACTAAATACCGCCCCCTTTTACTAGGCATCGCCCCCCCTTTGGACTATTTTGTCATTTCCTTCGAACTTCAAAAATTTCAATTCTCTCAAATTCTCTCAACCTTCAACCTTTCAAATCTCAATAATTCAAGCAAAACAAAATCAAAATTCATGGGTAAAGGAATTTTTGAATTGAAAGTATTTTTTAAAAAAAAGAAAGTAAAAAAAATCTATTTATCAATAATCATAATCAAAGAAGAAGAAGCAAAAAAAAAAAAGAAACGAACAAAGGTTGGTCGCGACCCGCGTCGCGACCCGACTATGGCTGGGTCGCGCGCGGCCAGCCTTTGTTTTTTTTTCTTTTTTAGATTTCCTTTAATTTTCTTTTGTCCTTTAATAAGTATTGGACAATTCATTTAGCTTAAATGGGTATGGATATCTCAATATTAGTAAGAGGACTCTAATCTTTGATTAATGATAAATAGATATTTTTTTTTTCAAAAAAACACATACTTGCAATCCGAAAAATCTTTATTTATGAGTTTTGATGTTGTTTTACTTGAATGATTTTGAATGATTGAGGTTTGAAAGTTTGAAGGTTAAGAGAATTTGAGAGAATTGAGAAGTTTGAAGTTTGATGGAAAATAAGGCAAAGGGCAAAATTGTCCAAAGGGAGAGCGGTGACTAGTAAAAGGGGGCGGTGTTTAGTAATCCAGATATTTTATCAGTCACCCAAAAATTAACAACATGTTAATATGACATGATCATATCATTAAACTACATGAAATGGTAGATCCTACCACTGTGCTGTGCCACATCATTGTGTCACATTATCTTTTGGCTGAGTGTCAAGGGTGAAATCATGTATATCAATATAAGTAATGGTATGATACCACTAAATAATAAGATTTGTAACCAACAAGTGGTTGGTTCAAGTGGTTTGCCACTTGTTCCCCTTAAGTAAGGTATCGAGGTCGAGTCTTATGAATGAAGAAAACCATTGTTGGGAGAACTTTACCCCCATAGTGGGTCAACCTGACTCGAATAAGATTAACTTGTAAATATACCCAAAAAAAATAATAAGATTTGTAAAAGTATAATCAACGTGATTTACAATCCAAATAATAACATTTGTAAAAATGGAGGGGCTATTTTATAAAATTCAAGAGTTAGATAATAAAATTTGAGGGGACATATTAGAAAATTTTCCATCTTGTTGTAAACATATATTGCATACAACTTTTAAAAGCCAAGGGGGCTGAGCACAAGCTGATGGCCTGGTGGCCATGCTGCTGCTCACTCAGACTTCTAGCAGGGATATATCTTAACCCCTGCTCCTGTGTTGTCCTTAACCCTTATCTTTATAAATAGTAAATACTACCACCCATTATATTGTGAAGGGGAAAAAAAAGCCAAGGGGACTAAGATCCTATGCCTGTTCATGGGTCGGGTTCGAGTCGGGTGTAGTCTTAAGATTAATGATATTATTATTATTGTTATCCAAGCCCGTCCTTTTATAAAATGGCTTTAAACTTTTGTTCTAAGCCCAACCCATTAATTAAATACTTAGACTAAGGCCCGTCCAAAAATCTGTCTAATATTTTTTAATACTTATTTTAAGAATTAAACTATATTAATTAATTATATAAACATAATTATAAATCTAAAATATGATATATACAACCTACAATATACTACTCTTATTGATAATAAGAATTTACATGTATACTCATCTTTTTCTTATTTAAAATACGGTGTACGTATAAATATTATATTTAATATATATTATATATCAACAAGTAAAAAATAAAAAGAAGTATATTTCTTTAATTGGGCCGGGCCTGGGCCGTACCAGGGCTTTTGCTCTCATACCCAAACACAGTCCATTTAATTAATGGGCTTGTTTTTTGTCCAAACTCATCCAATGGACTTAAAATTCTTGTCTAAGCCCTTTAAAATATCGAGCGGGTACCAACAGCTGGTTGGTTCAAGTAGTTTGGCACTTGTTCCCCTTAAGCAAGATCTCGAGTTCGAGTCTTGTGAATGGAGAAAATCACTGTTGGGAGAGTTTTACCCCCAAAGTGGGTTAACCCAGCTCGAACAAGGTTAACTTGTAAATATACCAAAAAAAATATCGAGCAGGTTTACGTGCTTGGACGGGTAATCCAACCCTTGAACAGCTCTAGGCCTTGTTAGAGGGAAACCGAATTGAATTGTTCAAATCCTTTGGATTGATCATAAGCCTTATCACAATCTGTTACTAGTTCAAATTTAAATCTTGTTATTAGTTTAAATTCAAATGTAACCAATGTAATCTTATCATACTTATCATGTATAGCTATATAAGCTAACCAATACAGAAATACAACTTACCCTTTTCATCAAACACTTTCTCTATATTCTGTTATGGTATCAAGAGCTACTGCCTAACAGCAAATTTTTTCTTTCTTCCCTCTGTTCATCGAATTTTTTTTCCTTCAAATTATCACCATGTCCACTGTTACAAGCGATTCTTCCTCTTCCTCCACCTTAAATCTCATTTCCATCAATTCCGTTGCACAGCTACCCATTAAACCCAATACACAAAACTGCCCCTCTTGGAGAGCGCAGTTCAACTCTCTGCTGCTTGGTCACAAATTGCTGGGATTTGTTGATGGATCAAATAAACCTCCACCTGCTACCATTCCCTCCACCAATGGCAAAGAAACTACTCCATCCACTGTTTCAAATCCAGAGTATGAGCTCTGGTTTCTGCAAGATCAGCTCTTGTTTCATGGGATAATTTCCTCAACAACAGAGGGTGTTATACCCTTCATTGCCTTTTGTCAGACATCAAAGCAAGCATGGGACAAGCCCATTCAAATGTTTGCCAACAAATGCAGGTCGAGAATGATGTCTTTGAGGGAAAAACTAGCACAACCGAAAGGCTCAAAAACTGTAAGTGAATATTTTCAGTTTCTCCGCACTATTGCTGATGATTTAGCGTTGATAAACTCACCAGTTTCTGAAGAAGATTTAGTCATTCATGCCTTAAATGGCATTGGACAAGAATACAAAAAGCTTACTGCAGGTATTCGTGCAAGAGAATCATTCATCTCTTTTGAAGAGCTTATGGAAAAGATGTGTGACTATGAAACTTTTCTGAAGAAGCAAGAAACAACCTCTGATCATGTCATTGCCTCGGCTTATTCTGCACAAAAGCAATCCAATCACACTGGTAACAAGTACAAATCTGCAAACCGCCAGCCAAGAAACAACTACAAGGCATCCCCTTCCAATGGTTAGGCTGGAGCCAAGCTGACATGTCAATACTGTGACAAGCCTGATCACTCAACCAAATGATGCTCCAAGATTCGACCAAAACAGAATCAGATGTTTGCAAATCATGTTTCTGCAAAACCAAGCCCTAATGCACCACCAAAGAACACCCCATGGATTGCAAATACAGGAGCTTCGCATCATGTCACTGCAAAGTTAGAGAATCTTGATCTCAACAGTCCTTATGATGGTACAGATGAGTTGTATGTTGGAGATGGTACAAGTCTTTCAATTTCTCATACTGGTTCTACATCTCTTAATACACAAAATAGCTCTTTCAAATTGCAAGATGTTTTAGTTGTACCTCAAGCAAACAACAACCTTGTTTCTGTCTCTAAATTTTGCAAACATAACAGTGTCTCATGTGAATTCTTTCCTTCTTGTTTTTTGGTGAAGGATTTGTCTACGAGGAAGCCACTGGCTCGAGGCCTGAATAAAGATGGTGTGTATGAGTTTCCTACTAGCAAACCTATTCTCAAGCCCCAAGCCTTGGCGTTGGTTGGAACCAAGACAAACAAACAAGTCTAGCATCAAAGATTAGGCCATCCTTCATCTCAAACCCTGCAATTTCTTCTTAAGAATTTTGATTTACCTTGTTCTAGTAATCTACCCTCTACACTTTGTACTTCATGTGTTTGCAATAAAATTATTAAGGTACCTTTTGCTCATTTGAGTTTTGTCACTAAAACTCCTTTGGAAATTTTGTTTACTGATGTTTGGGGACCTGCTCGAATTCCTTCCCCTGAGGGATTCAAATGTTATGTTAGTTTTGTTGATTATCATACTCGATATACTTGGTTTTTTCCCATGAAATTCAAATATGATGTTTATTATATTTTTCCCAAATTCAAAGCTCTGGTGGAAAATTTTTCAGTTCTAACATCTTAACAATTTACTCAGATTATGGTGGTGAATACAAGAAACTCAAACCTTTCTTTAGCTCTTTTGGCATTCAACATCTTCAACACCTCCACACACTCTAGAGCATAATGCCATAGCTGAAAGAAAACATGGAAGTATAGTGGAAGTTGGTCTCACTCTTCTACACAATGCTTCCATGCCCTTGAAATTCTGGCCTCATGCTTTTCAAACTGCAGTCTATCTGGTAAACAGACTTCCTACTAAAGTTCTCTCAAATAAAAGTCCTTTTGAAAGTCTTTTTAAGCAGAGTCCTAACTACAGCAAACTCAAAGTTTTTGGATATTTATGTTTTCCTTGGTTAAAGCCTTACTCTCAACATTAACTTCTTCCAAAATCCAAGCCTTGTGTTTTTTTAGGCTACGCCAAGAACCAAAGTGCCTATTTATGCTTAGACTTGGAAACAAACAGAATTTTTGTATCTCGGCATGTGCTTTTTTATGAGAACAGGTTTCCATGTTCATTACTTTCCAACACTGCAACAATACAACAACTTGGGCCTCAGGTCATGCCATACTGTAAGGCACCGGTAACTCAAATAGTTCCTACCAAAGCAATGCAGCCTATCACCTCGCACTCCACAAATGCAGTTGAAAACTCATTCACACCTGGACCGGTGGCTTCATCAGTTGACAATCTTGCTACACCAAACAATGAGGTAAGTTCCTCAAACACTGTTTCCACTTCATCTTCTTCTCAAATACAATCTATTCTTATAAATCCAGCAACTATTCGAACTCATCCTATGACCACCAGATCCCAGAACAACATTTTTAAGCCAAAAAAATTGTTCTCAGCCACCAAGCACCCCATTCCCCCATCTGAAGAACCAACATGTGCCTCAAAAGCTATAAAAATACCACACTGGAAAGATGCAATGCTTGAAGAGCTTCAAGCTCTTCACAAAAACCAAACCTGAGAGCTAGTACCACCCCCTACAGATCGAAGTATCATAGGCTATAAGTGGGTATTTCGAACTAAAAGAAATTCAGATGGGAGCATTTCGAGATACAAGGCAAAACTGGTTGCCAAGGGGTTTACACTAAGACCTGGTTTAGACTACCATTAGACTTTTATCCCAGTCATTAAACCTGTTACTGTAAGAGTGGTTCACTGCATTGCAGTGTCAAACAAATGGCCATTACATCAAATGGATGTTAATAATGCCTTTCTTCAAGGTGAATTGAAAGAAGAAGTCTATATGAGGCAGCCACCTACGTTTATTGATAAAGCTAGACCTGGCTATATTTGCAAACTGCAAAAAGCTCTGTATGGCTTAAAACAGGCACCTAGTGCCTGGTATTGTGCATTGAGTAGCTTTCTTAAAAGCTATGGGTTTAAGAATTCTATTGCAGATACTTCTCTATTTGTGTACAATAAAGATGGCATTTTGGCTTACATGCTAGTGTATGTGGACGATATTATATTAACTGGTAATGATGATGTGTTTTTGAGAAACTTTAATGCAGATCTCTCATCCAAATTCTCCTTGAAAGATCTTGGAAGCCTCAACTACTTTCTTGGTGTCGAAGTTGAACATCACAGCAATGGAATTTTCCTTTCTCAAAGGAAATACATATTGGATATTTTGGATAAAGCAAACATGAGTGGACCAAAAGCAATTAACTCTCCAATGTCCACATCAGTTTCACTTAGTCTACATGATGGCACTGCTTCTGTCGATGCTCATGAGTTCAGACAAATCCTTAGCTCCTTACAATACTTGTCCTTAACCAGACCTGACATAAGTTTTGTGGTCAACAGATTGTCACAACTTATGCACAAGCCTACAGAGAAGCACCTCCAAGCATTGAAATGAGTTCTGAGATATTTAAAAGGAACTCTTAATCATGGTCTTTTCATCCAAAAGGAAGCCAAGCCTGTTCTTAAAGCTTATTCAGACTCCGACTGGGCTGGTAACCCAGATGACAAGAGATCGACCTCAGCTTACATTGTCTATCTTGGTAATACACTAATATCATGGAGTTCCAAGAAGCAAAAAAACAGTTGCTAAGTCATCCACGGAAGCAGAGTACAGATCAATTGTAGTGACAGTGTCTGAACTAGCCTGGATTAAGTCATTAATGAAGGAATTGCACATTCCATCTTGTCCAAATCCTATCATTTACAGTGATAATCTAAGTGCAACGTATACATGTGCCAATCCAGTGTTTCACACTCGAATGAAACACCTTGCACTTGACTACTTCTTTGTTTGGGAAAAAGTCCAGGCAGGGGAAGTTCAAGTCAAACACATTTCCACCAAAGATCAGTCACTGACCAATGACAGATTTCAAATGCTGATATCCAAGATTGGTGTTCTCGATCAATCAACCATCTTGCGGGAGGATGTTAGAGGGAAACTGAATTGAATTGTTCAAATCCTTTGGATTGATCCTAAGTGTTACCACAATCTATTACTAGTTCAAATTTAAATCCTGTTATTAGTTTAAATTCAAATGTAACCAATGTAATCTTATCATACTTATCATGTATAGCTATATAAGCTAACCAATACAGAAATACAACTTACCCTTTTCATCAAACACTTTCTCCATATTCTGTTAGGCCCTACTAGTCCCGTGCTTCCACCCCTGGCTCATGCGGCATATATAACTTCATTGGACAATTATTTTTGAAATGTTTGAGTAATTAGACACGTTTGAAGCTGAGTAATCCTTTTAGAAATTCAAAAAAAATTAAGCAACTAAACGTTATAATCATCCTAATCTTTCACGCGGTTTACAATTTTTGTATAATAATCTTTTACATTCACGTACTGAAAGTTCATTCATCGCATATCACATGCATGTTAAAGCTTGTTGAGCATAATTTGTCAATCAAACTTACTAATTTCTAAGCAACTTTTTTACATGTCTTTATATATGGTACACACTTTCATTTCACCTTGGATCATGTAAATTAGTATAGTGCCTACTTGCCTAAAGTAGATATAGAAAATCGTTCGAGTGCGCAAAACCTTTTCAATAGAGGATAAATAAAGTTGTCAATAGTGGAAGAAAAAACAAGAACAGAAATTGACATGGGTTGAGACAAAAGAATGCAGGATTTTTTTTTTATGGAAAAAGAATGCAGGGATTAAATATATTGTTTAGCTATGAATATTAAAATGAATCTCCTATAGAAGTGGAGATTTTAATATTAAAAAGTTAGTTTTTGGAAATCTTTAGTGGGTCGATCCATTTTAATATAGAAATGAAAGAAATAATTTATTGGAAAATGTGTGTTGTACATATGTTTAACACACGCACCAAAGATGTTCAAGATAAGGACAAATTTCGATGTAAGTGATCTTTGACTATAATTCCAATTCCAATTGGTCATGTGACATAAGATCAATAAAGTAGGAAAGGAAAAATTTTAAGGATTATAAAGGTTTTTTTTTTTATTCCTTTTCTTTTACTCAAAGAAGGGATTTTTTTTTTTTGGTCGGAAAGAAGGGATTCAAATCCTACTCTTTTATATATTAGAATTTGGCACATTCACTCCGTGAATGCAATTATATTTGTAAAAAATACAATCATTTACTATCTTTTATGAGTTTTTAAATAAATACTTTAATATGTATGTCTTTTTAAAATTAAATCTGTAGATTTATTTAAAAAAAATTAAATCTGTAGATAAGTAAATGGTTGGGTTTTTTTTTTTTTTGAAATGTTAGTGGTAGTTTCTAATAGATTTAAGTTTGGGGCGGTTTTCTTTTCAAATGTTAAGTTTGGGGTGGTTTTTTTTTTTCAAATGGATTGTTTTTTATTTTAAAAAAATCGCAAAATACATTTTTTCCCTTTAATTGGTGATTTTCTTTCAAATTGATAGTTTTAATTTTTGGTATTTAAGTATTTTGTTAACTGAGTTTGTCTCCGAGTTAACTCGTGAGACAAAGTCAGAGACTCACATATATACTACATATTAATTTTATACACTCTGGAAAAGACTAATTACCCCTTTCAACTTTCAACCAGGGAAGAGCTAATCGCCCTGTTTTTGTCATTTAATCACTTGGTTTTTTACTTCATCGCCCTCAATTCACACTTGATGATTTTTGTTTGTTTTGGACCATTAAAGTAATCTGATATATTTGGTTCATGCCCCCTAGATTATGCTCTTTGTTAGTGGGTTTTAAATGAATTTAGGGATTGACACTTGATGCATTCCTTTTGATGCTATTTAGTTTCCCCCTTTTTTTTCACTTGTTTATTTGGAATTTAAATTTTAACGTTTCATTTCAGTTGTCCAATTCTACAAAAGTTTTTCAACCATTGACTGATAATTTTTTCACTCTAGCATTGCATTGTTAATTTTATATAGTTGCACTATTTCATTTGTACCCTAAATTCCAAGATAATTTCTTGAGAGATCTACTTTTTCCAATAGTTATATCATATTTGTAACTCATATTAATAATTACTAATTGAATTCATGATACCATGGATTAGTTTCAAATTTTTACGACTTCCTGAGAAATGCATAATGGTAACATTATTATTTTCTATAGTTTTGTCATATTACAAATATATGCACTGTAGGATTATTTGGTTCAAGACAATTAACTACTATTAGTAAAGGTTTCCAATGTGATTTTACAAAAATAGAAAAAAAGAAAAAAAAGTTTTTAATGTGATGCAAAGACTGAAAGACTTTTTGATGCATAGTGTTTCTTTTGATCTTTAGATTTAGAGAGCTTTTTTTTTCCAAAAGATTTAGAGAGTTGAAAGTGTTTGCTTTTTTTTTTTTTTTTGAAAAGCGAAAGTGTTTACTCAATTGAAGAATATCAAGTCCAGTAAATTTTTTTAATACTCAATAGTCTATCAATATTTCAATATTCAAGGGATTAAATTTAGTATTTATAAATTACTTTTTCAAACCTGAGAAACCTAAAAATACACTTGCCCTCGGTGCCCCCACCCTGTATCTGTCATGACTATAACAAAATGATTGTAATGAAAAGACTCCGCAGCGCTAGCGCGGAGTAACCCTCTTGTTATAATTAACTAGATCCATGCCACTCACTATGTGAGTGTAGAAATAAAAGGTAGTTTATAGTAGGTTTTTTTTGGCACATTTAAGTTGGTAGTTTTTTTTTTTAAATGATAAAAATAAAAATTAAATATTATATATATCCTTGGTGGTTTTATTTTCAAATGGGTAGTTTTTATTTTTGCTTTTTAATCTTTTAAAAACTGAGATTGTATCCGAGTCAACTCGTGATACAAACTCAGGACTTCACATTATAATTAGTATAGGTATAGATATAGATGTCCGGACTCAAATACTTGAGTGATTGTGGTTGTCATGATTTCAGTCATTCGAAAGAGATTTTTTTTTTGGTAAGCATAATTGTAATACTATAGGAAAAGTAATTGTAGCATGTAGTTAACCATTATAATGTGTGAGTCTCCCATAATTGATCCCAAAAAGTTCTAAAAATAATGCAGCTTTGTGGAGGGAAAGAAATACATGTCTAAAAATATGACATGTAAAAGTAAATAAAATAATATTGGTTAATTGTTCAAATAAGGTTCTAACATTTACGAAAATTCTCAAATAAGGATCCAAAGAAAAAAAAACTCAAATCAGGACCCAACGTTGCAAAAATTACTCAAATAAGACCCTGCCTTCAATTGAGATAGCACGTGAGGCACAAATGCTGTTAAGCATTAACGATGTCAAGGAAGGTTAGGGACCAAGTTGGGTCGAAAAAACTTGGGCTCTTAGTTCTCCATTTTTTCCCCAAAATCTTTTCTTTTTTTTCATTTACTATATATGTTGCCATGTGTCACTCTCCCATTGGTTCACATACCACGCCCCCAACGTTTTCTTCGCACAACATCCCATTTGATGGCAGGGTCTTATTTGAGCAATTTTCACAACATTGGACCCTGATTTGAGCATTTTCACAAACGTTGAACCCTTATTTGAACAATTAGACAATAATGTTTATATGAAATTTTTTATCAACTCATTCTTGAAGTTAAAAAATTGGGTTTGATCTTGATACAATTCTTATTTGAATATAAAAATAATTCAAGTTATTTCAAAATCTATTACTTTGATCAAAGCAATAAATTAAATCTTTAAATCTATGCACTTGAGTTGTTAGCTCAATTGGTGAGTGCATCGTGTCTGAACTGTGAAATTTTGGGTTCAAGTACCACGGAATATGGGTTTACTTTGTTATTATTTTATTTAATAGAATTTCTTAATTTTGGTTGAATTCTCATAAGATGTTTGGACATATAAAAAATTATTCTGATTGTAATGAGATTTCATTATACACCTAAAAAAATTCTTAGTTTTAGTAACTAGGATTCAATCCCTAACAGTTAAGTATCAAAAAGTAGATTGAATAATTTTCCTTAATTTAATTACTAATTTCTTATATAAAAAACTCTAAAGTTTTTGAATTCAAAAACCCAACTTTACCTTACCTAACTAAATTTTCATTTTGGATGTAAGTTGTAACACTTTATTTAGAAGGGAATGTGTATTGCAAATGAAAAAGTGAGCCCAACTCATGAGGGCGTGGGTAAGTAATCAGCGACACACGTCTTTCTTGTGCTCTCTAAATGCCTTTCCTTCCTTTACCCATTTGGAGTATATATTATCTGCACTTTCATTACCTTTCTTTTTTCTAGCTACGCACCCCCTCTCTCTTTCATTCAATCAATCGTTTTCCATGCGTATTTTTCAAAAACAAAAAAAACAAGAAAGAAATATATATTTAATAAATGTAAATAACAATAACCAAATAAAAAATTTTAAATAATACTAATAGCTTTCATGCTAATAATAATTGTTTTTTTTTTCATGATATAGGTGTGGGATCGCATGGTTTGAAAATACATCCTTAATGACTTTTACTACCTCTTAGCCACTAGACAAGAGGAAGAAGTCTTCTCTTTTATTTTTCTATGATAATATTAGTAAAAAAGATTGAATCTCGATAATTATTGTTAAAGTGACTTGAATTAATGATCCGGCTCGAATTGATGACCCGACTCGAAATATTGGGAGTGCGACCCGATTGAGATTTCCAATGGAAGTGGAAGGCACGAGCCGTAGGCCCGGCACTGAATTAGCCAGGGGGTGCGGGGGACAAACCCTCGTGCTATGGTAAATCCTAATTATTGTACTCTAGTTATATCTAGGGTTTATATATATTCTAAATAGCCACTGTAACGTTATCTCTCTGAATAAATAAGAATATCTCATTCCATGTCCATGGACGTAGGTCATCTTGACTGAACCATGTAAATCTCTTATATTTTTTATTTTCAGATGTTTAATCTTCTGTTTGTGCACAACAATTATATTAGATTCATTAGGTTCAGTAATCTGTAACCCATCTAACTTTTTGTTGATGATGATACTTGTACAGTAGATAACTATATATTTTTGGTAAATTGATTTTTGTGCATCCTTTTCTTGTTTTGACATATGTATGGTATTACACAAAAGAGTTATATTATTCTGCCCCATAACTTAATAATTAATAGTCTAAATTAGGTATAGTTTTCGGCAAAAAGAATTTGTAATTTAAATGCATAGTCTAACATGTAATTTAAAAGTAATTGTGTCATATGAGTAGAATAAACTAAATTCTTCATTGCAGATTTCAGATGATAGAATTCAAATCCTAACAATTTTAAGTAGAAAACTTACCACTTAGTTTAAGCAAATAAGAAAGACAAACAAATTAGAGCTCTTTCCATTCATGAGATTTATCCTTTTTGTTTATTCAATGAATAATTATTTGATACAGGTTGAGTTTTTAAACTCCACAAACGGTTAAAAAGTTGACACATACCTCATTTTCTAATTACTTAATTATTAAGGAAAATTATACTATACATTCTCAGTTTAGTTTAGACGATTAAATATATGTGAGGTCAAAGGGTTCATATGTGTCATTTAGGAGATAGTTTTGAATATTATATAAACTGGAAAATTATTCAATACACCGTCAGTGGAGTAGCAGATTGCACGTGCAGGTCTAGAAGGGTGACATGTATCCACTAGGGACTAGATTGAAAAATATTTAAAATTTAATTAATTCAGAAAATGGATACATATCAATTCCTCACCCGCTTGTGGAGTCCAAATTTTACACTGACAGTGTATCAAATAATTACCCATATAAAATTAATTAAAAAAATAAGATATGTGTCAACTTTTTAACTCGCTTGTGGAGTCTAAAATTTACATTGTATCAAATAATTATCCATTAATTATATATTTAATATTTAAATTTATTCTTTAAAAGGGGCACACGTCAACTCTTTAACCACGCACATGTAATTTGTTAAACTACCATAGATTAGAGCGACTTGTTTGAAAATAAAAAGGGCTCATTAGTGGAGTATCTTGCATGCTTTTTTTGGTGAAGTATATCTTGCATGCTTTACAACCTTCAACTACCTTCAATTTTTTTTTGAAGAAAATGTAATTTTCGTTCAGGAAAATGAAATTACATAGTTCATAACATAAATTACAATAGAATTTCATCATCAATGTTTTGATATGGATTTGTCATCATGATATGAATCATTTAAATTGGAGTTTCGAACCTTTCCCATGAGTCTCTAGTACGCGCGACACCTCTTCGTTTTCGCTTCTGTGAGCTTTCACCAACGACAGAAAGATGAGTGATCCGAAAACCTCCCCGATTGATCCGAAAACCACAAAGAAAACTCATCTCAATATGATGGTGAAATCCCCAATCTATTGTAAACTCAAAAGACATCAAACAAACTGAATAAACTGACTCGGCAAACTGAACTAACTCAAACATCCAAGATCTGGAGACTCAAACATCCAAGATCTAAAAGATCTTGGAGACTGATAACCCAAACAGATCAACAGATCTGTGGGACTTTATTCTAAATCTAAAGAAAAAACAAGATACGAAAAAAAAACCAAACCCCTCCTCCCCCTTGACAGTAATAACCAAGGAGGAGGAGCAAAAAGAGAACAAAGTAAAAAAAAAAAAAAAAAAAAAACTAGAGAAGAAAGAAACAGGGAGATGGCTAGGGTTTT
Source organism: Corchorus capsularis (assembly GCA_001974805.1). Lineage (NCBI taxonomy): Eukaryota > Viridiplantae > Streptophyta > Magnoliopsida > Malvales > Malvaceae > Corchorus > Corchorus capsularis. The sequence continues at coordinate 3,544 of AWWV01015699.1, read as the reverse complement.
AGAAAAAAAAAATCCCTAAAATTAAACCCTTCAACTGCCTTCAATTAATTTATACTTTGGCACTCATAAGTCACAAGGCCAAGAGAGAAATTATAAATACATAGTCTAGCTCTAGCATATCTTGTCAAAAAAAAAAAGTCTAGCTCTAGCATATTTAAAATTAAATAAATTCTACCTACAATTCCAAACCTTTTGTTCCGGTTTCAATAATTTAGTCTAGCTCTTAACCTCTAATTGTTGTCCTTTCCTTCAAATATTTTGCTAAATTTTTATATAATTGTACAAGGCTCAACCCGCGCGCTACGTCGCGCACTGGCTAAGTTTAAAAGGAAATGAGAACTGTGATTTCATTTTTGGATTTTTTTTCTTTGGTTATACATAATACAGAATTCCAGTTTTAGCATAATTCATATGGAGAAAACTTTTTAGAGTTGAGCATGTAATATAAAGCATTTGTAATAAGCATTTTACTAGTCCAAGCAAAAGAAATGTTGATTCAAACATTAACACATCTAACCTGATAAGTCCAACTAGGAAAAGGAAATAAATGCATAATTAAACAAGGATTGAACTTAGTCAAACAAGGCCCAACCCAAATAACATTCAAACTTAAAAATAAGCTAATCCAAGATAGAATTAAGCCCAAACAAAGCAAACTAAAACTAATGGGCTAATGCCATGATGTCAATCCGGCCATCTAGAATCAATAGCAAACAAAGTGATGAACTTGTAATTCATTGGTGTTTTCTTGCTCAAATCATCATCAAAGCTCTTCAACTGAACTTGAATGGTCTTCATATCATCAAGATGAGTTCGAACAAGGCCCATGAGTGAATTCTTGAATCTCTTAGCTCTTGCTCTTGTCATCGGACCTAATGGCATCTTAATGGCATATTCTTGGTGAATTGCGATTTCATCCTCTCCTTTAAGCTTGTCCACGCTTTCTTGCAGCCCTTAATCATCCTTTCCATGCTCTCCATACTTGTCTTCAAGTCCATAATAAGTCCTTGGCGCATCATTCTCTCCATGATAAGTCTTGGATGCATCACAACCAACCATCGTTACATTTTAACAACAAATAATGTTATAACATGTGCATTCTATCATTCTTGATGATCACTTTCATATAATAAAAACATATATGTATATGTATGCTTTTTAAATAAGGCTTCACTATATATCTATAAGTTGTTTTGAGGTCATTGACATTTCAAAGAAAAGGGCACTGTTGATGAGAATGTCAAGTGGAATGTCCCTTGCATCTGCAAAATCAAAATCAGGATTAAATATATAACAAACATTTATTATGAGTATTTCTCACTAAGCATCAACAAAATAATCAGTAGCAACTTATATAAGGAGTTCATGGGTTAAGGGTAGCTTCTGAATGCTAGGAGATAAGGTTTCATACAATAATCAATAATTGAAGGATTGAAAGCTTGCATTTGACTGACAACTCCATTCTCTCCTAATTTGCATTTAGAGAATATCATCATTTAAAGATTGGCCAATGTTGCACATTGAATTCCACTAATAATATAAATAAATCATGAATAAAATCCATCGCAAATATATTAATATTATATTATATGAGATACACTAACTAATAACTATATACATTATGGAAAAGAAGAAAATAGATGAAAATTTAGAGGCTTTGGTTTGCTTTAAAAGTCCAGTCTTCATTCACTGTTATTGATTTGGAGATTTCTTTCATGTAATACAAGGTTAGAACCCGTGCGTTGCACTGGGATTTGTTCAAATTTTAAAGTAAATATTAAAAATTATAATTTATTTATGAATAATTCATTAATCACATGATATTTGAATTTTAGTTAGCAGCAAACTTGATAAGGAATGAACATTATTTTGTAATGAAAGTTTAATTACGTTGCAAAATTAAACGAAAAAAATATTATTAAATCTTTATTTTACCCATACTTTAAAACTTTTAGTAATTTGTTGAAAAATATCACTAAATATTTATTTTACTAAATCTTTATAATATATAGAAAAACATTATTGTTTCTTTTTAATGTATAATTATGTAATACAATGTCAGTGAAATTTTTATATTGTACATGTAGGTTAAAAAAGTAATACATACACCATTTTCTCGACAATTATTTAATACATCGTCAATAGAGTTTTTATACTACAAATGGACTGAAAAACTAACACATACACTTTATTACTTAATTAATAGTGTATTGAATATTAAAAATATACCCTAAAAAGGTACATGTCAACCCTCTAACCCCGAATCAAAGTCTGTTAAACTCTACTGACACTGGAAGATATAATTTTCCTATCTTAATAACATTGTAAGCTTTATAATAAGGATTATTATACAATACAATGTCAATGTAAATTTTGGACTCCATAAGCGGATTAAAAAGTTAACACATACACTATTTCATAATTAAATATTTAATATTAATACATATTCCCAAAGGATACACATGTCAACCCTTAAAGTTAAACCCCGCACGTGCAGTCTGCTAAACTCCACTACGTTGTATTGTATAAATTTTCTTATAGGATTATTATACAATATACTGTCAGTGTAAATTTTGAACTCCATAAGCGGGTTAAGAAGTTAACACATACCCCATTTCATAATTAAATATTTAATACTTAATACATACTCCCTAAGGGTACACATGTCAACCCTTAAAGTTAAACCCCGCACGTGCAGTCTGCTAAACTCCACTAACGGTGTATTGTATAAATTTTCTTATAGGATTATTATACAATACTACTGTCAGTGTAAATTTTGGACTCCATAAGCGGGTTAAGAAGTTAACACATACCCCATTTCATAATTAAATATTTAATATTAATACATATTCCCTAAGGGTACATATGTCAACCCTTAAAGTTAAACCCCACACGTACAGTCTGCTAAACTCCACTGACGGTGTATTATATAAATTTTATGGAAACATAAAGAGAGAACGAAAATTTCATATATAAATAGTCTTTTTTTTAACTCCCGCCACAAATATATACTATATATTATTTTAAATAGTCTTTTAGTAACCTCATTACGCTTTTTAGTAACATTAAAAGTTATTAGTAATTTTATTATGATTATTATTGACAATAATAATATTTAGTAACCTTAAATGTGTTTTAAAAAAATTATTAAGCATTATTAGTAATATCATTAAAATTTTAGTAACCTTGATAAATTTTGTAATCTAGTTATATTTTTTGGTAACCTTGTTTTGTATTTTAATAAATTTAAAAATAATTATTTGATATATGGTTAATGATGTTTTTAGACTCCACACGCGTGTTAAGAAATTGACATATACGTATAGCCGATTTAATAATTGATTATGTATTTAAAATAAAGTAATTATTTGATACACTGTCAATGTAGTTTTTAAACTCCACAACTGATTTAAAAAAAAATTGGCACATAATCCATTTTATAATAATTATGTATTTAATATTCAAAATTATTTCCTAAGGGACACATGTCAACCCTTAACCCCCATATGTCCCGGCCGAAGACCGACCCGCTCGAGACTCCGGG
>AWWV01015698.1:0-21875 GCA_001974805.1 Corchorus capsularis | reverse complement strand
TTTTTTAGGGAATAGTGGAATACTATATATATAGTTGATATTGAGCTATGAGATTGATGGCAAAAAAAAAAAAACCTATGAGATTTTTGTGAAGGATGGTAGATGAATCGTTTTTCTTTCTTTCTTTCTTTTTTTTTTTTTTAATAAATATTCTACGACCATCTTAGAGGTCGCTTTGTTGCTTTCCATGGAATAACTCTCCATAGAAGAGTGATTCTTGGGAGAGTGATCCCAGGGAAAGTAACTCTAGGGAAAATAACAATTAAATTCCATGGAGAGTACTTTCAATGGTTTGGTTTATCAGCATTTTCCTTGGAAAATAATCCAATTTTAATGAAATTTACACTTTCCATGGGTAAGAAAAAAGCTTTCCCTACCCCCCATGTGGGAAAGTATTCTCCCATCTAGCAAGGAAAGTAGGTGCCCTACAAGGTGCCCTTAAAAGTTATTTTCCCATCTAAAATTATCAAAACAAACGATGGAGAGTGTTTCCATCCTATTGCTTTCCCAGGAAAGTATGCAAAACAAACGCACTCTTAAGTTAAAAAAAAATCCAAATTCTTAACAAGGAGATATATACATGTTTTTTTTTTGTTTTTGTTTCATTTTTGTTTTATTTTTGTTGGGTTGTCAATTTTTTAAAACAAAAACATGTTTTGATATACAATATTGTTGTGTATGTTTTTAACAAAAAAGTTTTTAAAAAATGGTGAAAATGTATCTGAGTTGAAGGGTGGATCCTTGTAGTACCTTGGGGGGCCTTGGAAAAATTACTTTATCTCCCCTCTATATTTCTGTAAGTTTCTATATAGATACATTGAAATTCTTCAATTGGCCTCCCTTAAAATAATTTTATTCGAATTAGGCCCTCCATTGCCACTTGTCAAAATCCGCCCCTGTCTGAGTTACTATTCATCATTATACTCCTGTGTTTTGGAAAAACATGAAAACACAAAATTCTTGCTTCCACTTTTTTCCAAAACACTGATTCTGTTTCCAAAATTTTTAAAAATAGAAACAGCTTACCAAACATGTTTTTACTGTTTTTCAAAAACAGAAAATTGACGACACAAAACAGGAAACAAAAACAATGCCAAACAACATAAATTCCATTTTATTTTGAAAATTAAAGCAACTATGTGAGGATGAGTATATACTATATATAATTGAAAAATTAATGCAAATTAACCTAACTTGTAAATTAAGTAACCTTACAAGGAAAGTAAGTGAGAGCTTGTTAATAACTTTATGTTAATTTCTCTTTACTTATCCTCCTCCTTTGATTTGTTATTAAAAGTTGTCTAGCTTCTTTAGCTACTTTTTCATTTTCAAAGATTTTATTTAAAAATGATATGCTATTTATATGCTGTAATCTTTTCTTTTTAATCAATAATTCTTCCATTTTTAATTTTTATTAATATAATTTTAAAACAAAATCATATATTTCTTATAAGAGATTTTAACTAAAAAATTTATTCAGCATTATATCATTTGGCGAAAAAGAAAAACATTTCTAAAATACTTTTTTGCTATGAATTTAGTACTTAAAACATTAAGAATTAAAATGTAGCACTCAAATTTTCAATACTACTTATTTTTATTTGTTAAACAACATCTTCATTTTTATGCGAAAAAAAAAAAAAACTTCATTTTAGTGATTAGAATTCAAAAGATCACCCAAGTAAAAACAATTGTAAGAAAGAATCCAAAATTTTAAAATAGAGGGATAAATACTTATTTTCAATAGCAAAAATTGAATAATTTCATTTTAACTTGAAAATGAATCTAGACTAATATTTGCCTATTTGGACTTAAAATGCTTTTTTTATATACTTTTTTGGGATTTTTTATTTTGGAAAATTCATTCCATACCTTTTTTTATATTTTGGAAAAGACTTTTATTTCTGTGTCTACACAGTCCCCAAAGGGACACCCCAGCGGTTAACGCTTGGGACTTCTTACGGGAGGTTTCAGGTTCGAATCCTGGAAAGAACGGGACAAGATTATGGGAAATGAGACGGTTACCTCCTATTGTGTAGTGTAGCCCATTTCAATATAACTCTGATGAGTTTCAAAAAAAGAAAAGAGTTTTATTTTTTCCTTTTATACTTTTCACTTCTCCTTGCCTTATCCTCCTCAAGTGGTGGTTTCACACTAACGAGACAAACAAACATTTTCCTTTCCGAAAAAATAAAAAACCCGCAAAAAAAAGAAAAAGAAAAATAGTGAAGCATCTAGGTTCTCACTGCATCGACCTCTCACGAAAAACCACGTGGCAAAAACTCATGTGAGTAGGCAAAAACTTGACATAAGCAGCCAGCGTGGCAAAGAAAGCCACGTGGCACCAACCAGAGTATAAAAACCCCACATTCCCCCACATTCTTATCACACCCCGGTCTCAAACATGGAACACCCAGCCTCGAGCCTTTCTCTTCCGTTGAACTCAGCCAAAACAAATCAAAGACAATAACTACAAAAAACTGAGACTGCTCTTTTCGAAAGATAGAAACCAAAAAAGTTGAAAGAAAAATAAGGGGAAATAATAGTATTAATTGATTTTGATAAAGATTTCGAAAATGGCGATTCCGTTACCGGAATTTCAACGTTTGGAGGAGTCGTCGGTGGTGGTTGCGACGAGTTCGGTGAAGGCGGCGCCTTTCGGAGGTTTGTCGGAGAAGACGGAAGCGCTGAAGTCTCCAATTTTGATTTTTTTGTTGTTTCATAAGGTGGTTCGAAATGAGCTCGATGCGCTTCACCGATTGGCTTTGGCCTTCGCTACCGGAAACAGTGTTGATATTCAATCGCTGTTTAAGCGGTACGGTTTCCTCAGATCGATTTATAAGCATCACTCCATTGCCGAAGATGAGGTACTCCTTTTGTTCTTCTTCTTCTTGTTTTTTTTTTCCTTTTTAAGGAAAAATTGGTCACGGTTTTTGAATGCTCTGATTGTTGTTTCGCTGAGAGAGTTTTCCAATTTTTGAGCAATTTGAATTTTTCTAATTTTGAGATAGTGCTTTTAATCCTTAGAAATTTCAGTTATACGCACTTAGGTATGTATTTGGACAAGTACCTGTTTGTATTCAGTTTCATTCTTAATTTTTTTTATAATAATATTTAAGTATCATGAATTAATTTATTAGTGAAAGTGAAGAAAGAATTGAACTTGTCAGAATTGTGATCAGTTGATCTTTCTTTGATTCGGAATTGGAGGTTGGAGTGTATAAATGGCATTTCAGTCTTTTGCTCTAGTAATTTTTACATTTCCTCCCTCTCCCTCTCGTTTCCTTTTCTCACAGTGAAAGTAGGTGCCACCTAGCTTTACCTGAGACTTAATGATAGGTATAATGACTGTACAGTTTGGTTGTTGTTTTTGCTTTAGACAGTAAAGAATGGGGAAAAAAAAGATAAAAGGCTTATTCTTTGATTGATAATAAGCTCTGTTGTTTTTGTATGCAATTTTTCTGTCTGGTTGGTAGCTTTTTTTTGTTCATTCCTTTTATCTTATTGATTTTTTTCCCCATAAATATTAATTCTTTGATATTAATACGTTTCCCTTAGTTTCCAGTAGGTGCTTCCTCTTCACATCATGAAGAGTGTCTTCATAAAGAAATTAATGGAAATTTTAGTTAACCCAAGCATGTGTGAATTGCCTAGGAACGATGCTTAATTCTTTTCTTTTCTGTTTTCTTTAGTTTTGATTTTGATGTTTACTGAAGAATGTTGGAATTTTATTTCTTGAAAATTGAAAACATTGTTCTGTTGAAATAATGCTCAGACTAAAATGACAGATAGAGCTTTTAATTTTCATTTTTATTAGCAAAATTAGGCGTCGTTACTTCCTTTTTCCAAGAAGGTTTATATTTTTCGGAAGTTATTTGCAAATTACTTCTATTTCAAAATTTCCTGCATTGGTTGAATATGTTTGACTATAGTGATAAAGTACTCTCTGTTTTTAAACTTAGGATTTATGTTTTACTAGAGAGTATCTCCTTCATTTTGACTATTGTCATCAGTAGATGAGCGCACAGCTTTAACTTAAGAGGAAATTGCTAATGTCTGGTTTTCCAAAATTTGAAAGCTCCTAGCTTTGGATTTTTATTTTCTTAGTGGGTTAGGGTGATGTTTAGAAGTTTCTGAACTAGCAATGTTGATCTTTAAAACTTAAGATTTGTTTTTTTTGTTTCTTTTTTTTTTTTTGGGTACTTTAGATTGCCAGGGTTTGAACTTTGGAAGAGTTTAGCACTTTACCAACAAGCCACGAGGCTGTTGGGAAAACTTAAGATTTTCATTATGAAGCTTATTTTGTGTTTTTGAATTTTGAGAAAAGTGGCAAGATGCTCTCCTCAAGTTACCAGGCAATTAGCCTTAACAAAGATGTTTAATGCCATTAATTTTCAATTTTCATCTGCTTCTAGGATTTCAATTTTGATTCCTAGCGACCATGTTTACTGACAATTCTTTGTTTCCAAACCTTCACCTTTCTATTGTTCCAGAAGTTCTGACAGTGTCACAATTTGAAATGCAGGTTATCTTTCGAGCTCTAGATATCCGTGTAAAAAATGTAGCAAAAACGTACTCCCTTGAACACAAGGGTGAAAGCAATCTTTTTGATCATCTATTTGAACTTTTGAATTCTTATATGCAAGATGATGAGAGCTTCCCAAGGGAGTTAGCTTCTTGTACAGGGGCCCTTCAGACATCAATTAGCCAGCACATGGCCAAAGAAGAGGAGCAGGTATGAGCTCATTTAATGTTGCCTTCCTATTTCAGAATTCAGGCAATTTATTGAACTAGTCTTTGCTTTTGTCTGGTCATACCAAAAATAACCAAGAAAAAAGAGCCAGGGGTCTTTTTCCTGTTTGAAAATTGCTTTGTTTGCTTCAATCTCTTAAAAATTGTGTCAGCAATAGTTGTCCTTATATAAAATTGTCACCTATACTCAAGCACTTATATTTAATTCCATTTAGTGCTGTCACTTTTCATTTTCCATTTAGTGCTATAGTTTCCTGACACATATTTGATGGATGTGGTTATGGAGGTCCAACCTCCTAATATGAAACCCTTAGGACGTAATACATACTCATATTTTACAATCACCCTCAAGTCTGATTAACATAGTTGATCCCATGAACTGATGCAGGTTTCTTTGTTTTGGGGTGTGATTGCTTTTTTCTTCTGTAAACAGTATTATTTTTTCCTCTCAGTTTCTGCATTATACTTGGTATTTTACTTTATTTAATTATTTTTGAGCTTTGTTCACTTAATAGTGCATTCATGATTTATTTAATTTTTTTCCTCCCTTGGTTAATGGAACTAAGGCATATTAATGATTAAGTATCCAATAAGTTCGTGCCAAATGGTCAGGCTGTATTGATTTTGTGGTGCATGATTACCTGTCCTTTTAGGATCATAGATGGCCATATGTGCATTCTAATGTATTAAAAAAAGGATGAGAATATGTTGCTTGGACTCAGGTTGTAATTTTGGTATTGGATATGCATCTGAAGCAAATACAACTAATCCTTCACAATTTCTGTATAATTGGAGTGTTTCATCCTTATAATGAATCCTCTTCAAGAATTTTGATATCTGTCTGACATGCAAACACAAGAATAAAAATAAAGAGCCTAAGCAAGGGTGGTTGATCACTTTCTTTTTTTATGGTAGTTGTCACTTGTTAGACAAACGTACAATGTCTGAAATGTTGTTTACTGCTGATGGCAGCAGTGTGAAATCGGTGTTCACTGAAGACACTGCTCGGCACACCTTAAAAGCTCTTGTATGTTTGACATTAGATTTCAGAAACATGGTTGATTTCAGAGAAGGAACAAAGGGATTTAATTGAAGATGAGAAAGGAAATGGAACGAAAAAGATATATTATAGAAGATCCATATTTTTTTAGTCTTTTGCCATCACCATATCCGTATCCAATATATGAACTTAATGCATATATGGCTACGCTATTGTTTTTGACATTATGACGTCTCCTGTCTGCATCTTTGTGAAGTTGTCAAATTGAGATTTTATTTATTTTTTTATTTTTTTGAGTAAAACATTAATACTAAAACCCAATCCAATCCATGCCAGTTGCCTTTCCTTTATCATCTAAAGCTAATTTGATCGACATGATTGTGTTGTCTTCTCCCTTCATGCTTTAATCCATCAATTCAGAACATAAAATGTGCAAAGTGGGGCTTTTTAATTGCATGGCATTCTCTTTGAATGTGGCAGGTTTTTCCCTTGCTTATTGAAAAGTTCTCACATGAAGAGCAAGCATCTCTAGTCTGGCAGTTTTTATGCAGCATTCCTGTGAATATGATGGCAGAGTTCCTTCCATGGCTTTCATCATTTTTTTCACCTGATGAATATCAAGAGATGAAGAAATGCTTAAGCAAGATAGTTCCAGAAGAAAAGCTTCTGCAGCAGGCAAGATCTCTTTTGCTATTCAGCAGGGTTATGTTGAACGGGTTTTGTTGTGTGTTTATAATTAATAGCCAGTTTTACTTTTTGAAGGTTATCTTCACCTGGATGGAAGGGAAAAATGGTGCTGATGTATTAGAAAAATGTCCTCTAGATTCTACTGATGGCATAAGTCACCCCCTGGAGAGTATGACATGTCCGTGCGAGTCATCGAAGACTGGGAAAAGAAAACATATGGAGCCTAGCAATAATGTGACAGAGACAGATGGGACACATCCAATGAATGAAATACTGCTTTGGCATAAAGCTATTAAAAGCGAGTTGAATGAGATAGCCGAGGAGGCTAGGAAGATTCAACTTTCTGGGGACTTCAGTAATCTATCAGTCTTTAATGAACGATTGCAATTTATTGCAGAGGTTTGCATCTTTCACAGGTATTTCCCATTTGTTGTTTTATAAGACTTTTCCCTTCTTTTATTAGTTCTGCCTTAATATAGTACACTTGATGTAAATATGAGTACCTCTGGCCCTTGAGAAGTTTGTCGCTTGCATCCCACCCATCTTGCCTTGAAGATGGATAATACCTTTTAGTTTCTTATATTTCCTTTTTTTTAAAAAAAAAAAGAAAACACTTGTAAGTATAAGTTTTATCATTTAAATAATTTCTCACATTAGTATTATAAAGATGTATTAACAATATGCTTGCATAGTATAAAGTATTAGAGTGATATTCAGAATGGAATCTTTATATAAATATTATTTGTATATATATATGTGCCCAGGGCAAAGTAATCTTAACCCTTTCCTCCTCACATTCTGGGTTTCAGTAATAAAAACCCTCCCTGCCTTGCTTCAAATTCCCATTCATAAAACAAAAATTTCCTTCCAAGGCAGGGTGGAACTTGTCTGGAAAGTTTCTTTTCACCATCTCTGTGTGTTTTAAAGAGAGCTGGTTCTAATATCAATGTAGCGCTTAGAATCATCAAATTCTGGTTGTCAAGTTTCTCTGTCTCTATTTCTCTTTTCTTATGATTCATGCCAGTGTGGACCAAATAAAGAAAAAAGATTTTTGTCTGTCCTCCTTTTCTTTTTATGAAAAGGGAATCGTTATCTGATTATGGTTGTTATTCTCTGAAGAGGTTTGCTTATGATTTTGAAGTTGCTTTTCATGAAAGGGAATTTATCTGATTATGCTTGTTATTCTCTGGAGAGGCTTGCTTATGACTTTGAAGTCATGAATCGAAGCAGAGCTTGTGCAGATATTCTGATTACATGACCTTCAGATTATCAAAAGACCCTAGTTTTTTCGCTCTGTATCTTCATGCTTATATATCAAGCTGGACCACTGATGATTGGTATTGCTACTATTATGCAGTATTGCGGAAGATAAGGTCATATTCCCTGCAGTTGGGGGAGAATTGTCTTTCTCCCAAGAGCATGCTGAAGAAGAAAGCCAATTCAATGAGTTTAGGTGTTTGATTGAAAGTATTCAAAATGCAGGAGCAGTTTCTACGTCAGCTGCTGAATTTAATTCCAAGTTATGTGAACATGCTGATCAAATAATGGAAACTATAAGGACTCACTTCAACAATGAGGAAGTTCAGGTGAGCTTTCTTTTTTGGGGATATTTGCTCTTATGTTGGGCATGGAGTTTTCATATCCTGAATTGACCCAGTTTATATTTTTTACATATGTATAGATAACTCTATATATGTTTATACTTAAATACATGCATGCGTGCATACGCATGAAACTGCTGTAGGATATTAGTAATTGATTTAGTATCCTAGTGTTCCGATTTAAGTACAGGAGAGTGGGGCTTCAACCTTTGTGTTTCCTCTTGATGTGGTTGACTAGATTCAATTGTGGATGTTTCTGCTAAGCTTTTTTTATTCCAGGTCCTTCCGATTGTGCGAAAGAAATTTAGCTTCAAAAGGCAGCGCGAACTTTTATATCAAAGCTTGTCTATGATGCCCTTGAGATTGATTGAGCGTGTTTTGCCGTGGCTGGTTGGGTCATTAAGCGACAACGAGGCTCGGAACTTCCTTAAAAACATGCAGTTAGCAGGTTTATATATCCATTCCATAATATATATTATAAAAATATAATTTTTACTGCTTGATGTACCATTTTTAACTCATATTTCTTCAAACAGCTCCAGCAACAGATACTGCTCTAGTGACACTTTATTCTGGTTGGGCTTGTAAGGGTCGTAACCAAGGCATGTGTTTGTCTCCTAATGGGAATGGTTGCTGCATAAAAAAGTTCGCTGACATTGAAGAAGATTTTGTTCGATCATGTTGTGCATGCTCCTCAGCTTTGTGCATGAATGAAACCTGTTTATCAATTCCTCAAGATGAAGTCAAAAGGCCACTCAAAAGATGCATTTCAGATTCATGCAAAAATGGCAATGCTTCTGTCCAGTCTGATACAACAGATGCCCTTAAGCCATCTTGTAATGAAAGGTCTTGCTGTGTTCCTGGTTTAGGAGTAAATAGTAATAATCTGGGGTTGAGTTCTCTCTCAACAGCCAAGTCTCTGCGATCCTTGTCCTTTAGCTCATCTGCTCCATCTCTTAATTCCAGCCTTTTTGTCTGGGAAGCAGATAATAACTTGTCAGACAGTGGCTCAGCAGGACGACCAATTGATACTATATTCAAATTTCATAAAGCCATCAGCAAAGATTTGGAATATCTGGATGTTGAATCTGGAAAGCTGAGTGATTGTGATGAGACATTTCTTCGGCAGTTTATTGGAAGATTTCATCTATTATGGGGTTTATATAGAGCTCATAGTAATGCTGAGGATGATATTGTTTTTCCTGCACTGGAGTCTAAGGAGACACTTCATAATGTCAGTCACTCATACACACTAGATCATAAGCAGGAAGAAAAATTATTTGAAGACATTAACAGCGTTCTTTCTGAACTTTCACATCTACACGAAAGCTTGAGCGGAGGTCATTTGCCAGAGAATTCAACTGGTAGTGGCACTGATGGCACTGAACTTTCTGGTGGCTATGGTGATGATACTTTGAGGAAATATAATGAGCTGGCTACTAAGCTGCAGGGGATGTGCAAATCCATTAGAGTTACCCTGGACCATCACATTTTCAGGGAAGAACTTGAGTTGTGGCCATTATTTGGTAGATATTTTTCTGTGGAGGAGCAAGACAAATTAGTTGGTCGCATAATTGGAACCACAGGTGCTGAAGTGCTCCAGTCGATGCTTCCATGGGTAACTTCGGCCCTTACTCAAGATGAGCAAAATAAAATGATGGATACGTGGAAGCAGGCAACCAAAAACACGATGTTCAATGAGTGGCTTAATGAATGCTGGAAGAAACCTTCAGAAACATCCTTGCAGAATGAAATGTCAGAAACTGGCATTTCTCAGAAAGGTATTATGTAATGGTTGCTTGTGGTATTTTAAATGTGTTGTGTGAAACATTTGATTTATTTCTCTGATATACCGCTGCAGATAATGATTTTCAAGAGAGCTTGGACCAAAGTGATCAAATGTTTAAGCCTGGGTGGAAAGATATTTTCCGAATGAATCAAAATGAGCTTGAGTCAGAAATCAGGAAGGTTTATCGTGACTCAACTCTTGATCCAAGGAGAAAAGCATATCTTGTTCAAAATCTTTTAACCAGGTTAGCTATGTCGTAATTAGTATTACATGTTGCGTTTCTTATGTTCTTTTATCTTCTGTTTGTTTCAATATTATTTCATCATTGATTTTTTTCATGAGTCTTTAGTAATCAATCAGTAAATTGTTTACTTTATTGCTTATTTTAGTCGCTGGATAGCTGCTCAGCAAAAGTTGCCTCAATCAGGATCAAGTGAAAATTCCGACGGTGAAGATGTTTTAGGATGCTCTCCATCATTTCGAGATCAGGAGAAACAAATATTTGGGTGTGAGCACTACAAAAGAAACTGTAAACTTCGTGCTGCTTGCTGTGGCAAGTTGTTTACCTGCAGGTTTTGCCATGACAAAGTGAGCGATCACTCTATGGATAGGTAAGTTCCTATACTTTTTCTTGCATTTGAGGTTGGAGTTCTCTGCATATGATTTTCTTTTCTTCAACTATTTCAGGAAAGCAACGGTAGACATGATGTGCATGCGCTGCCTCAAGGTTCAGCCTGTTGGGCCAGAATGCACTACACCTTCCTGCAATGGGCTTTTGATGGCAAAGTATTATTGTAATATTTGCAAGTTTTTTGATGATGAAAGGTATTTGTTCTTCTTAGTGATTTTCATCTTGTGGCAATATGAGTTTTAGCTGAGTTTAACTTCTGTTCTTTCCTTGATGTTATTCTCTTTTGGATAAACTCGATCCTTTCAATGTCAGTTTCATAAACTGTTTCTGACCCTTGGTGTTTAAAGTATTTTATTTTTCTAGTCAATTTCCATTGTTTAATTTCTAAGAAATTCTGCTTCTGAGATCACATCTTTCCTATCCATTTTGAGGATCTATAACTGGCTTGTACTCATTATAACAATTCCCAGTTGCTTTAAACATGTAATCCTCAGCCTGAACACAGCAGTGTCCTATGACACAAATTGAGAAAATCCCAAAATGGTTGGCACTGTTATTGTGGCATAACAACTTAAATAAATAATAATTTTATCCTTATATATTTCTCATATTTTTACACTGCTTCTTATAACCTTCTTTTTTGGAGCTTAAATACTCTAAATTTTCGTTTTGTACATTTTTGTGGCTCTTCTCGTGCATTTGTAAGGTTGTGTTTGTACCTCTCTTTTGACTCTTGAATTAATCTGTTGTCCAGTTTCTTTTTCCTTTTTTTTAAGAAACCAAAATGAGGAAGGTCATTTTATGAAAGTTAGGTGTTAAAATGTCTGTTTAGTGGGGTTACTCATTTTATGAAACCAAAATGTCTCTTTTTTGCGGTTACTCTTCAGTTTGGACAATTCAGAAAGTGGAAAATAAAATGTTGTATTAAGTTATTGTTAGTCAATGTCTGTTTAAGTTTTGCTCCTTATTGTGTGAGACAGCTAAACTATACGACAACAGTGACAACAAAATGTGTAGGGACAAAAAACAGGGATAGAAAGAAATTGGTGGGTTGAACAAGGAAAATTATGAAGCAATATTTTTTTAATGGAAGAATTAATCTGTTGATCGATTGCATCTTTTAATCTTGTTTTCCTTCTATTAAGTGAAGGATCAGTTCTGAGTCTGAATAGATACAATATTCATTTTCTCCTTAATAAAGTTGTAAACCTTTTTGTGTTGTTTCTTTTTCCTTCCACTCTTTTATCTTCCTCTTCTCTTCTTACCTGTAAATGTACATGATGCTTTGTGCTTAGATCTTGATTCTAGCAGAATATAACGACAAAGTAGTAAAAATGTCTCCTTTTGAATCTAGGACCTTGCAACTAGAATGATATTGGACACCTTTACAGTGAAATTCTTAATGGAAGGAGAGGTGCTTATCTTTGATATCTAATTTATTAAATTTGCTGCTGCAGGAATGTATATCATTGTCCGTTTTGCAATCTATGTCGTGTTGGGAAAGGACTTGGCGTTGATTATTTTCATTGCATGACGTGCAATTGCTGCCTTGGGATAAAGCTGGTGAACCACAAGTGCCTTGAGAAAGGTTTAGAAACCAATTGCCCTATCTGTTGTGATTTTTTGTTCACTTCAAGTGCGACAGTCAGAGCTCTACCGTGTGGTCATTACATGCATTCAGCTTGTTTTCAGGTTCATTGTCTACCCTATGCTACCATAATGTTTCTTAATATATATAATAATTTTCTTATGGAACATTGGAGAATGGTTATATGACCTCGCATCTTGTGCTGTGTCAGGCATATACTTGCAGTCACTACACTTGCCCAATTTGCAGCAAATCCCTGGGAGACATGGCGGTAAGAACTTCTTTCAACCTAGTTTTCTACTACTTATAATTAGGGTTCTATCACTTTCTTTTTTTTCTTGTATGAGATGCGGGATCCGGAAAATAAGAAAACGCAATTTTACATTTGAATAGAAGGTCATGCTAGAGATGATATTAGAATTCATGGATTCAAGTAAAATCATAAGTCACGATTATTTTTTACTTTTTGAGCTCTACTCAAAGCAGTTACCTAAACTTGTACTGCAAATTCCTTATTTTGTCATCATTTACTGCTCTGGACTTTCTCCCCCCTTTTTTCAGTTTCTCAGATGAGGGATTGGTCTTCCCGTTACAATTGAACTGCAAGTTTTTCATTTGAAGCATAATTATGGATTATCTGTTGTTAATTTTTCAGGTTTACTTTGGCATGCTTGATGCATTGTTGGCTGCTGAGGAGCTTCCAGAAGAATACAGGGATCGGTGTCAGGTACGACAATTATATCTGACTTGGGGGGCAGGGGTTCGTTTTAGTCATTCATATAATCATTTTGAATTAATAAGGATGCTAAGTTAAATTTTCCTCAAAATCCTCCCATTTGCCTTTAACAATGTTTAATTTTGATGAATATATATAATCAAAATTTGCTCACATGAAGCGCATTCTTTTATGCCAATCCAGGAGATTCTCTGCAATGATTGTGATCGAAGGGGCACAGCACGCTTCCATTGGTTGTATCACAAGTGTGGGAATTGTGGATCATACAACACTCGCGTGATCAAGACCGAGACAACGCCTGCATCACACTGTTCTACTTCACATCATTGAGAGGTTTTGTTTCTTTCGCAAATATGTATAGAAGTTAGGTTGTAAATACTTTGTACAGCCAATTCATTTTTTCTCGGTGGCTAGTTTCCTTTACAACTAATATACACACACGCAAGAGTCCTTTTTCGGCTCATCAATGGCAATAGAGGCGCCAGTAGAAGCTACAGAGCATTAGTAAGTAAAAAGTTAAGAGTTCTCGCAGTTTTACACGAGAGTCATTTGGTATAGATAGTTACTCTTACTCCCAAGTACTTTGAGTAATTCCATTTTGTTATATCTAACCTCAAAGATGCAGCTGCAAAGTTTCAGCCCCACAATTTTATGCTATTATTGCTCAATCTTAGCAGCACCTTGGCGGTGACATTTGTCGCCAAAGCCGTTTTGGTTTGGAAGGTACAAAGTCAATTCCAGGCCAAGAATTGAACTGGGTCTGGGGTCAACCAGTTTTCTTTTGTCTCAGATTGTTAACAAGAGCAGGGGGCCAGCTGAAATTGATCCCTCCTCACTTTGTGGCTGGGAGGCACCTTGCCCTTAAGCTCTTCCTGGACCCTTAGTCATATCACATATGCCTATGCTAAGCACATTTTTCGAGTAATGTTATCTCTAATTCTCTATACCGGTCGTGTTTGGAGCAAGAATGATGGATTGGACGAGATAGAACGATGATTTGTACTAGTATATTTTGAATTTTTAAAATTCAGGACAATTTGCCTTCTGAGGGAGGGGGCGGGTTGTTGCGAGTTGAAGTTGATAGAACTAGTTGACTTGTCCTTGGGGTTATAGTTTAGGGGGCAAAAAGGCTAATAAGCCTAAAAATTATAATTCCATCCAACAGCGTTGTTATAAGTTATAAGCGGACTCGGGCCCTGTTTGGTGCACCGTTTGGCACCGATTGGGTCAGTTAGTGGTCCAAACGACCCAAATGGCCTACCAAACACTTTTTTCCGGTGGGATCAGTTGGTCTCCATTAACACATGTTTTACAACCACCGAGAATATTTTCATCTGTACAGTAACATTTTATCTGTATAGTAATAAATCTAACATGTACAGTAACCAATTTTACTCTCACCGAACCAATCTCACCGGTGTACCAAACAGGGTCTGGATCAGCATGGACAGTTGAACATGGAGTAGGAAATTCAGTCGATTTAATCTTCTTACGGTTATGAGAACATTGCGTCATCTAACTCATCAGTTTTGTGCCAAACATGCTTGCTTACGTTACATTTTTTCCGTCAAGTTGAGATTCGGTTTTGTCATTTTTGCTTTTGGCAATTTGAAATTGGGATGATTGTTGTGTTTTAAAAAATCAAGTTATTCCTATTTAATTTTAATAGTAATTTATTTATTAGGTCAATGATTTTAAACGGCGATTTAAAACGCTTATCAAATAGTTATAGTGGTTCTCTTCAAATTTTATTCATCATTTTTAAAATTATACTTGTTATTTTCGAATCCATTGTCAAATGTTTGTGGATAAAAACACCTTCACATATATGATGACGATGATTGAACATATAATGAATAACAATTTGGAGATAACAAATTATACATTTGGTAAGCATAGAGTATCTTAACTTATTTCGTATTAGAATTTTCTCATATTTATCCTTTTTGTTTTGAGTTTCTCATATTTATTCTTTAAATTTACTATTATTATAGTATTATATATTATATTATATTATATTATATTATATTATTAGGGTTTGGTCGGATTTGATCGAACTAGATTTCATGGTCTTATCAATTTGCCACTAGCTAATTTTGACAATTACTACAAGGCTAAATTTTCAAATTAAGAAAGTATTTTTCAATCTGATTCAGTGATGGATATACTTAAACCTTATCACCGATGACTAAACTCTTAATATGGAGTATTATTTTTTTTTAAGAGAAATTCTTTAATTCTTTTGATGGTGTTTGGTATGAGGTGATTATTCCAGAATGCATGGTGAAATCCTTCTAGTAAAGTGTGGAGTGAGGCTAGGCTATTACCTCGAAATTTACGGGGATCTAAACTTTTGATTAGATAGATCACTATATCCAGTGAGTATTCTATAATCTATTACTACAATTTACAACTAAAGCCCCATCTAAAGTCTTTGAGCGGACATCCCAGCAGTTTTTTTTCTTCTTTTTTTTTGGGGAATAACATCTCAGCAGTTTAGGTTGAATTTTTTTATTGGAAGTCTTAAGTTAGAATCCATAATAGATGAGGTGAGCTTATGGGATGGAAGAGCGTTACTTCTCAGAAAAAATGAAGAGCATTTATTTTATTGAAAACTCTTTATTTATTATTTTACACCAAAATAGGACAAAGAGAAAATTGTAGGTTTTGCATCCACAGTTCCACATTTACCTTTCTCCGTATTGTGAAGGCTAAATGCCCAAATCAGGACAAAATCTTTGTCCAATTGCTCGGATTAGGGTCAAATGTTCAAAAAGCTACAAATCAGGACTAAACCTTTCAAAAACACTCCAAATAAGGACACAACACGACTGACGTTAGAGTTTGAAGAACACACGCATTGGAAAAGGCGTGAGTCATTTCATGGGCGACACGTGTCTTTATTAAATTGAAATTATCTGAACGAAAAAGGGTTGAAAAAAATTAAAAGCAAAATTAATTAATTAAAATAATTATTTCCAAGAAAAAAGAAAAAGAAAAAGAGAAGGGTAAAAAGTTAGACAGCCACATTAGAAAAAAAAACATTGAAACCAGTTGATTCACCAAAAACATTGATCAAACCATTTCTTTTTTCAAAAAAATTCTGACTCCATGATGAACATTGAAGAACACTAAGAACATATACCCAACCCGCCAGTTACCACCTTGCCAGAACTACCAAAGGCCACTCAAATTTCTAAATCTCATCGTCCTAAACCCAAATATAGTATTTGTTTTCACCAAATCTCTTTTGTAATACCCAGATCTACAAATGATGGCTAATTTTTTTTTAATAGCTCAAATTCCCTTTCCCGATTGCAACTTTCTTTAATAGCTTAAGACTCAGGACTCACCTTTTGTTTTTACTCAGGATTTGATATTAGCAAGAAAATAGAGCTAGAATCAGACTCAGGATCTGCCAAGTTCCTCTTTTGACATAGATTTTAAGCACCAAGAGAGATGATAGGATATTGAATCCCTGGAGGTTTTGCCATCTTTTTCATGCCTCTTCCTCTTAGCATACGGATTCATTTTCTCACAAGCCCAATTCCCAATTTTCCATAAATCCCTTTTCTAGATGAGTTGTGATCATCAAAACAGGGCCTGGAGACAATATCTATAATTGTCAAAGATGTCTTTTCTAGATTAGTTACCTATGGCTCATTTTTCAGGATGTCTTTGTGCTTGTGGTCCTTCATTTGCCCTTCTTTCTAGTTTTTGAAAGTCTTGCTTTTATCACCTTCTTTCATCCTTCTGATCATTCTTTGTGAACACGAATGGTGGCTATTTTTCTTTTTTTAAGTTTTTTCCGAAAATTTTTGTTTTATTTGTTAATAATTTGTTTTTTTTCCTTTTAATAAATTATTATTATTAATATTTTGTTAATTAATAAATTAGTGGTAGATATTTTTGTTTTCTTTTTCGCTTTTCAATTTCTTTTTATTATTATTTTGATGGCAAAAGAATGTCAAATTAATAATTTCAGTTTTCAAGTTTTTAAATTTATTTTATTTTAATGAACCAATTAACCACTGCCATGTCAGCATACCAGTTACTTTAACGGCGCGTGCCTTTTACTCTCTTTATCCCGTTAGTATTTGTCCTTATTTGGAGCATTTCTGAAAGGTTTAGTCTGTAGCTTTTTAAACGTTTGGTCCTTATCCGAGCAATTGGGCAAAGGTTTTGTCATGATCTGGGCATTTAGCCTATTTTGAAATGCTAACTTATAACAAGTCATCAAACTCCCATAAAAGACAGGCAATTAAAGTCCAAATTCCAAAGGGGGTTGCTAAATACCGCCCTAGTTTTGCTAAATACCGTCCCATTTTTTACACTTTTTCCCTTTACCCTTAGCACTTTTTACACTTTTGCACTGAGTCTCCCCACTAGGACGGTTCAGCCACGGCAGGCCACCCCGGTGGGGCGGCTAGACCAAAATTTTTTCTTAAAATAATAATTATTTAAAAAAAAAAACTAGCCGAGCCACCCCACCGGGACGGCCTGCCGTGGCGAAGCCGCCCCACCGGGACGGCCTGCCCTGGCTAAGCCGCCCCAGTGGGGCGACCTTTTCATGGGGAAGCTGCCCCAGTGGGGCGGCCTGCCCATGGTGAAGCCGCCCCATGAGGGCGGCTTGCCGTGGCGAAGCCTCCCAAGTGGGGCGGCTTCGCCACGGTAAGTCGCCCTCTTGGGACGGCACGGGTCATCAGTCCTAAATTTCATCAAAAATTGCATTTTTCTGAAATCGTCATCAAAATACGGCACATTATCGTTCATTTTTCTTAAATCGTCATCAAAATACAACACGTTAACGCTATTTTACGTTCGTGATAGTTTCAAGATTAGAAAATGAAACAAAGGCAAAAGCGTAAAAAAGCGTCAAAAATGGGCGGTGAATAGCAAAAATGGGGCGGTGTTTAGCAATCCAGAATTCCAAATTTATTCTGTCACAACTCATTGTCAAATTACTATTCCAAAATGTCATATTGCTTCAAACAAAAATTAGAAACCATTCTCAAACATTTTTACAATTCATAAGTTACTTTCATCTTCTATTCATTGAAGTAGACTTCTTGAACAATTATCTTTAGCAAAAGTTGAGTGATTTTGCTTGGTGTTGAGCCACCGGCAAAGAAATCAATAATACCGTATGGAAATGATGGGTACATCGAAAAAAGCCTATGTTCCTGGCCTAACACAAATCTTACAAATTTCCAAACGAATTTGCTGGCAAGAAAGGAGGGCCAGGGGCCAAAAGCCACCCAACAAAAATGACCCATTTGATTAGATTACAAAGTGCAGTTGGAAGTTAATACAAACAACAATTACATAAAGGCAACAATATTCTATCATACATTTGTGTTTTGTTTTAAACAATGCATTCCTCTTAATCTCTCAAAAGTCAAAAACAAAAGAAATCTT
This sequence comes from Corchorus capsularis, assembly GCA_001974805.1. Lineage (NCBI taxonomy): Eukaryota > Viridiplantae > Streptophyta > Magnoliopsida > Malvales > Malvaceae > Corchorus > Corchorus capsularis. Next base: position 3,673 of record AWWV01015698.1, on the reverse strand, counting down.
TCATAAAAGATAAACAACCCAAATCTTTTATCTACATATAATTGTAATTGTAATTGTAAGCTAAGGAAGGCCACACCAAAAACTTCTTTTAAAATAAACCAAATTAAAGAGACAGTGATAAATAGAAGAATCCGACAAAGGGTACCTGTTTTTCTGTCTCCTAAGCTTGTAACAATTTCGATATGTTCATGAACATACTTTCCCAAAATCTTTCTTCCCAATTAATTCTCCAATTTTTGTTATAGTATTTGTCTTATACATTGTACAACTAAGCTCTTCAGAGTCTGATGAATTGCACCCGAGCATTTGACTCAATGGTTAATTCATTTCCGACTAATCTTCTTATCTTTCCCATTGCGTAAGAAAGAACCTAAGCCGAAAAGACTTGCAGTTCCTTTAGAGATGTAAGCAGGTGGAACATTTAAAACCGGACTAATTCGAACACCATTGCCATAAGAATTCCCATGATTTCTCTTCAATGGAGGTTTCTGAGGAAACTGATAAGCATTGCAACTTGAAGTGGAATTGGATGGATTCTTTTGCTTGTTACTATCCTTTATTGAAGATGAACGTTTAGAATTGGGAACTGAACCAGTTGAATTGCTTCGGGAAAGAAGTGGTAAGGAGCAAATTAAGCTCTTCTTTTTATCACAATTGAGGCTGCTACTTCTCTTGAAACCCCAAAAAGACTTGGACTGAGGCTTTTGAATTTGATCTTCCATTTCTGAATTCAAATTCAAAGGCCTAATCTGGGTCTGGGTTTTGGTCTCTTTCTTGGAATCTTCAACTGTAGAAAAATTTGGACGTGGAGGGAGCGAAACAAGAGCTGGGGCTTCACTCTTTTGGACTTGACGTTTGCCTTGAAGACTGACCGGAAGTAACATTCCGTTGGCAAATAACTCATCTGCCGAACAAGATTGTTGCTCCAAGCAAATATTGAACTCGAAATCTGAACATGATGAATCCAAAAGCAACGTATCTCTTCGTTCCATCGGTAATTTTTCTTCTGAGTGGCTTAGATCATGAGAAAATGATACTCGAGGACTGGTTTCTGAGCACATCATAGTAAGTCACCAAAACAATTTCTGTTTCTCACGAAGAAATTAAATTATTAAACATATAATAATAAACCAGAAAAAGGGTTTATTTGGATTTGGAGCAATACAAGAGTGTGAATGCTTTTGTTGTTCAAGTGAAAACAGGATTCAAAAATGGTGGGCGAAGAAGATTTAACACTTTTTGAAGTCTTGAACATTGACAGATTTTTTTTGGTTCAAGTACAAGAAGTCAATAAAGGACCATGACAAAAGAACAGCAGCTTTCTTATTTTTTAGTATTTTTTTATGTAATGGAAATATTCCAAGAAAATTCAGTTTGCAAGACTCAAGAGACAGAGAATGTTCTGTTTTATTGTCTGCAGAAGAAACAGAGGATTCAGAAGAAATTCCTGTCTGGTTTTTGTTGAGAAAAGAAACAAAACAGGTAAACCAAGGCAAAGACTATGGAACAAATTTGGCAGGAAAATTCATGTTAAGTTTGAGGGAAGAATTAAAGAAGAGAAGATTGAACAGCTGGTAGATGAGAAAGCTGTCAAAGGATTGTTATCTTCATACCCAGGCAAAGAAAAAACAGTGCAAAAAAGGAGTTGAGAAAAGATTTGTTTATAACAAAAAAAAGGGAAAAAAGGGTTTTACTCCTTGGAAAGAAATCATTTACACGGCGCAATTTGTGGGCTTAAGAAATTGAAGATCTACAAGCATGGGAGCCATAGCCAATTTTCCAATTTTCTTTTTCTTGAGAAATCATAAGAGTTTGAGAACATAATGTAACAAGTTAACCTTATAATTGACTTTTGGGGATTGCCATCTCAACCACCATTGTAACCCATCTTGTTCTTTATTTTAAAACAAAATCCTTACATACCCTTTTTAGGAAAAATTATAATAAATGATAATAATAATAATAATATGGTCATCAACTGTGTGGTCTGGTGGTAGCATGCTGCGCAATTAGTTTTAGTAGGTTTCGAATCCGGACAATTTTAATTACCTACAAGATGATAATGCCATGAAATATCTAATTGGAACAGTTCTTCTATGACATGATTGACATCCACTTAAAACATGTGAAACTTTTAGGTAGCTAATCTTTTTTTGAAATCAAAATTTTCACCTTTTTTGGTGTTGAATTTTAAGATTTGATTGAATTTTTTCACCTCATTTGCTTGCCACCATTCACCATAGCATGAACCCATGACATCACAATTTGGACATTGATTTTTTACCTTTGGGTTAAAGTTGAAGCTAAGGTAAGAAAGAGGAACCATATTTTCAATCTTTGCTTTTTCATTTTTGAAGTTGTTAAGTAATTAACTCTACTTATTAATTATTATTTGAATTAAAAACCTCAAACCAGGCTATTCATGGCATATTTTCAACTAGTTTTAACTCTATGTGCCTCACCATTTTGCCAGAATAAGCGTGGCGGTGAAGCCATTTGATTTTCCTTGTAATTAGGGCAATGAATCATAAATGTATGGGCCTTGGAGCAAATCAGTTGCATCTCTTACCTTTACAAGATGGAAATCATTTATCACCTAAATTAACCAATTTAGGAAGCAAATGAAAACAACTTTGAGTCTTAAAGAAAAGAGAGAAAACCAGAGATGTAATCAAGTTCATTATGCTTGTGCAAAAGTAGGAAGTATACTCATAGGGTGAGTTACAAAATATATGGTCTGACCTAATGTGGTCTCACTCAATTTACTTAAACCAATGGGGTTTTGATATTTGAATTAGAAGTTGATTAATTCAAATTGGGGGCAATATTGGTTTATTTTTGGCTTATTAGACTTTTTGCCCCAGAAATATGAGGCTAAAGACAATTTTGCCTCCTAAACTAAAATTAAAACAATTTACCCTTTGAATTTTGCAAATTTCGGACAATTTGTCTCCTTTGTTAGGAGTGAAATGTTTTAAACTTATTTAGGGGGTTAATTATCTTGAATTTGGAAATTCATAGAGCAATTTGATTTGAAATAATCCTTTTTTTTTACAAATTGGGACAGTAAAAGAGTGATATAATATGGGTAAAGATTATAGATTTGAGTCATAATATCCTTTTTTATGTCTGTTCTGAGCCTTTGGCTCAATGGTAGGTGAATGCCCTAGTTTCAGCTTCAAGTCCCACTGCATGTAAACTGTATTTGGGTTTTGTGACCTTATCTGTGGGCTTTGTGCCCCTTTGTGTGTTTTGTTGGGCTTTGCTAGCATGTTACCTTTATCAAGGTAGTGGTTTGTCTTTATGAATTCTCATTAAATGTTTAAGTGAATTACTAAATACCGCCCCCTTTTACTAGCTACCGCCCCACTTGGACTATTTTGTCCTTTGCTTTATTTTCCATCAAACTTCAAACTTTTCAATTCTCTCAAATTCTCTCAACCTTCAAACTTTCAAAACTCAATCATTCAAGTAAAACAACATCAAAACGCATGAACAAAGATTTTTTCGGATTGAAAGTATGTTTTTTTTTATAAAAAAAAAGTAACAAAACAAATATCTATTTATCATTAATCAAATATTAAAATCCTCTTGTTAATATTGACATATCCATACCCATTTAAACTAAATGAATTGTCCAATACTTATTACAGGAAAATCTAAAAACGTTAAA
>AWWV01015697.1:0-104199 GCA_001974805.1 Corchorus capsularis | reverse complement strand
AAATAAAATCTTAAAACTTGAAAGTGTTGGATTTTCTTTCAACTCCCTCTCGTTCTCTTAAATCATAATTTATTCTATTAAACTTTTGTATTAACAGACATGAGCAGTGGTTTAGTTTGTTGTATAGCCCATCTTCGAGTTTAGTGGCTTCACCCAAAGCCATGAGTATTGAAGTCTTATTTTTCTTTTTTCTTTCTCCGATAATTATTTTCTTAAAAAAATATTGGATTTGAAGAAGATCAAAGGAAGTGATTGGATAAATGACAAAGTTTGCAGAATAGTTTAAAGAAAGAACAATGTCTTGATTTGGTTAGACTTAAAACCATGGAACTTAAAATACTTCAAATTATTGGAAAAAAATTATTAAATACTCAACTTCCATATAGTTTTGATTTCTTGTGTGTGTTCGGTGTCAATCGAAATTCAAATTTTTTTTGTTTCTAGATATTTGATTGTAATGAGACTTCTAATTTTTGTATTCACTAAAACAACAATTGTAAATTAGAGATGACAACTTACAATGGTATACTTTTTTTTTTTTGAGAAAAGCCAACATGTACAACATGTACAATCATGTCGAGAAAAACCAACATGTACAATCATTAAGATAAAGAAACGGTACAATCAATTTGTAGAGAATCATGCAACCAAGATGGCATGTCCTCAATCCACACAATTTCTTCGACTAATAACAATCTATGTTGAGTTAACAGATGGTATACTTAAATCCATTTAAACTTTTTAAAAGAATATATATATATATTTATTAAAAATCTACATATTGGATTTCATATTAAAAATTTAAAGTCAATACTTTTTTTTGAAAGTAATTTAAAGTCGATACTTAATGGATTAATTTAGTGGGTAACTTTATTAAGTGCCTTATTTCTATCAAAATTCATTTTTTTTCTCTAGGATAAAAACCAATAAAGTAGTAGTAATTGGGAGGGCCGGGGATAATTATTAAGAACTCCAGGAAACTAAAAAAAGAAATGCAATCATTGAGGTCTGGAAAAAAAATTTGTAGTAGGCATATCGCATACTTAATCACCTTCCAAGAATTTGAATTAGCTTTTTTTATATCTTCAAAAGCATATGGGCCTTGTATTTGAGATTTGAACTTATTGGAGTGTATTTTAAAATTAATATATATGGTATTTTAAATATTTTTGCTATATTTATTTAATAGTATATTTTAAATTGATATATTAAATTACATATTAACCACTAAAGTTTAAAACTCATGTTTAATATTAGTAGGGGTATTTTAGATATTTTAGTTCAAGTTTTTGAAATTTAAAATTATAGAGTATAAAGATATATATATATATATATATATATATATATATAATGGTTACTTTTGGCTTTTTCTTGCATATAGTACATGTCAATCAATCAAAACAATATGTCATCTCACCATTTTTGGCCGTTGCAAGCCATGCATTATTGTTTGGATTCACATGGCTCTGCAAAGGCAAAAGATGGACAATACTTTCGATTGACATGGCTCTGCAAAGGCAATAATGCATTGCCCATCTTTTGCCTTTGAGAGCCATGTGAAACCACACAAAAACTGTATTTGCTTTTTAATATATGTCCATTGATCTTTATGAGAATGAATACTATATGACCATCGCCTTTGTATTAAGGCGCTTCCGCTTTCCTTGTCCTCCTCTTCCTTCAGTGATCTCCTTACTTCTATTTGATTTTCATTTTCACTCTCTATTTTTCTTCCTCAAATACAAGACAAGTACAATTTGATCATAGTCCATTTTGATTCTCTGTGGCTCTTCATCAAAATTAAGTTGATTCTACTTTTCTCCATCAATACTTAGGTAATAATTGTATTTGCTTGATTATGATCTCTTTATTATGCATGCATGTAAAATTTTCCTTTCATTAGTTACCTACTTTTTCTTAATTATTTTCAATTCATTTTTTAAGGTAAAAATGCCACGTCTACCGACCAAGGTTTCCTTGATGATTTTGGTTGGAAATGGGGGGCAGCTGTTGAAGGACAACGTTCTTGAGTTTGATGCAAATTTTGTAATCGAATTATTACAGGGGGAATAACATGGTTTAAAAAGAATTTGACTGCAAAGAAGGGTAATGTAGCATCCTTTGATAAAGTGTCAGCTTATCAGAGAAAAGAAGTTGTCGAGCAACTTAAAACCTTTTAAGATGCAAAGATTACAAAACAAGAGCTAGAGATGAATTAGAAAAAAGAATAAGACTAGGAGAAGATTTTTCAAAAATCATTTTGTGGGTAAAGCTTCATATAAAACCAACTTTGCAAAAGCTTTCCCCAGTTTAGCTTTAGTGTTTTTTTTAGGAGACTTGAAGCATTTTTTTGGTTGCTTTGCCCCCTTTGATTTTTCAAAAATAGGATCCATGTCTGCTAGTCTAGTTGCAGCGGTGTTAGGATTACTCCATCTGCATCCACTCCCAACACCAGCAGTATGGACACTAGACGATCTTCTCAATTCAGCACAGGGGGGTCCGGAACTAGTTCCATTAACTACATAACTTGCATGTTGGCTGAGTTTTCTGCTCTTTGACGTTCCCTTTGTTCCGAATCTACTTGGGACCTTAAACTTTCATAAAGTGCATGAGTCATTCCGACATCATTATCTTCATCACAATCATCTAGTCCATAGTCTCAATTATCTCCCAGTCTTATTCTTTCTTCAAATTCATCTCTAGCTCTTTGTTTTGTAGCCTTTACATCTTGAAAGGCTTTAAGTTGCTCGGCAATTTCTTTTCTCATCTGAACTGACACTTTATCACAGGATGCTACATTGCCCTTCTTTGCAGCCAAATGCTCTTTTAACCGTGTTATTCCCCTTGTAATAATTTGATTACAAAATTTGCATCGAACTCGAGAACGCTGTCCTTCAACAATTTCCCCCCATTTCCAACCAAAATCATTTTATCACGTGACACGTTATCACGTGACCTCGTTTTTTGGCCTCCGTCATAGCCGTTACATAAAGGCCACGATCACAATACATGCCATTCGCGAACAGGTGTAACATAATGCGAAACAACGTCACAGTAGCTGCTAAAACTGTTACATAACGACCGTTATGGAATAGTATTTACCATGTGTACCTTTTATGATCATTTCATCATTTATTTGATTTTATGATTGTTTTACACGGCAATTAAAAGAATAGGAGATAAGGGGTCCGAAATTGTTTTAATTGACTCTTGGTACAAAACAATACTACATAGCTATTTGACAAATATATCTCAATGGGTATGAAAATTGTTTCTTATCTTTATTTGTTTGGATAAAGAAGGACTTCTTTGGTTATTTTTTTTTGAATCCGTTGGTTATATATATTGACTTCTTCAAGCTAGCTAATTGATTAAGATCAATCTAGGAATATGTGATGTATTAATGAAATAGTGTTTGGGTTGAATTAACGGAAAAAAAAGTTGTGCTTGGATTGGTACTTGAGAAAATTCATTAATTGATGGATGTCATGATAATTTTAACATAAAAACGTTATATTATGATAGAAAGAAGCAGTAGAACAGAGAGGAAATAGGGTAGGAGAGTAAGAGAGAAAAGGGATAGAAAGAGTTCTGAGAGAAATATTCTTCTTGTTTATTCATAGGAAACATATATCGTTTATATAGGAATAACGATATCTAACAAACATGGCAACTAAATCAAAAATTGCAAAATTAACATAAATAAGGTAATCATCCCCACGGCTAATTCTTGCCCACAACGAAACCGTCGAGCTTGGCTGGCATGCGCACCACACGTGAAGATCTTCTTGGACTTGGATCATCCATCTTCTCAACTAGGCTCATATCATTACCTTCCTCTTCTAAAGCAACCTTGTCCTCAAGGTTGAAACTAGGAAAGTTAGTTCTGATGTCATCAGCCCATTCCCAGGTAGCTTCTGAAGCTGGAAGAGAATTCCATTTGATCAAAGCTTGAGTAAGAAATTTGCTATGCTTCTTCACTTGTCTTGTCTTCAATACAAGTTCCGGGACTAGTATCGGTTTTCCATCCACAAAGTCAGCTGGTAGTGGAGCAAGAGAAGTGGGAATTTCCCCCTTAAATAATCGAAGCAAGGAGATGTGAAAAACAGGATGGACTCTCGAACCCTCTGGTAAGTGAAGTTTGTAAGCTACCTGACCAATCTTCTTGATGACTTTATAAGGACCGAAATACCTCTTGGAGAGCTTCTTGCATGAGCGGTGAACTACCGATTGTTGACGGTATGGTTGCAACTTAACAAGCACCCAATCTCCTTCTTTGAAATGCCGCTCTTGCCTCTTTCTATCTGCCTGCATCTGCATTCTGTTTTGGGCCCTTGCCAAATTAGCTTTGAGTTGCTTCAACAATCTTTGTCTCTCGAGCAAGCTATGGTCTAATTGAGCATTATTAGTTTCTCCAGCCACATAGGATGCTATGGTAGGAGGAGGATATCCGTATACGGCTTCAAATGGCGACATTCCAGCAGCTGTGTGAAAAGCCGTATTATACGACCACTCTGCCCAAAGCTTTGGTTGATCAGAAGTAAAAGCTCTTAGATAGGTTTCAAGACACCGATTCAATACCTCTGATTGACCATCGGTTTGTGGGTGATACGAGCTACTCATTCTGAGTTGAGTTCCTTGTAATCTGAACAACTCCTTCCAAAAATTACTAATAAACAATGGGTCTCGATCACACACGATAGACCTCGGCATACCATGAAGCTTCCCAATTTCTTGTGAGAAAATTGAGGCTAATACAGGGGCTGTAATACTTGAGGATAATGCGATGAAATGAGCATACTTGGACATTCGATCGACGATGACCCAAATTGTGTTTTTGCCATGGGAGGGTGGAAGACCTGTTATGAAATCCATTGCTATATCCTGCCAAATCTGTGAAGGAATTGGAAGAGGAACCAGTAAACCTTGAGGCTTAGATGTCATATATTTGACTTGCTGGCAAACACGACAATTAGAGATGAAATTTGATACAGATTTGCGCATCCCCTTCCACCAATAATTAGCTGAAAGCCGAGCTAAAGTTCTTGTAATCCCAGCATGACCCCCAACTAGTGAGTTATGGAATTCATGGAGCAATGTTTGTTGCAATGGGTGGGATTCGGGTATCACAATGCGACCGTCCTTCATAACAAGACCATTCACAATAGCAAAGCCAGATGAGAGAAAAGAAGGGTTCTGATATTGTTGGAAAAACAATTTACCTTGTTCATGAGAGGAATAATAGTGTCTCAAATCATCCAAGAAGTTGAACACAGGTCCAGAAATGGCTAAGCAAGAAGCTTCAGCATGAACTCGAGACAAGGCATCGGCCACTGAATTTTGAGGTCCAGGTTTATATTGTATAGTATATTGAAATCCAAGTAACTTGACTAACCATTTTTGTTGCTCAGGTGTCTGAATTGTCTGCTCCATCAATCCACGAAGACTTTGTTGGTCAGTGTAGATGGTAAAGGGTCTGCCAAGCAAGTATTGCCTCCACTTCTTTACAGCCTCCGTGATGGCGTAAATTTCTTGTACATAGGTAGAAGAACTTTGCAACTTAGAATTAAGTTTCTTGCTAAAATAAGCAAGTGGGTGGTTGTCTTGGGAGAGTACTGCTCCTACCGCCACTATTGAAGCATCGGTAGTAACCTCAAAGGGTTTATCAAAATCAGGTAGAGCCAATATAGGTGTAGTAGTGAGTGCCAATTTCAATTTTTCAAAAGCAACTGAAGCTGCAGAAGACCAGGAGAAAGAATTGGCTTTCAATAAGTCAGTCAATGGCGCAACAATTGTGGCATAATTGCGCACAAATTTTCGGTAATAGCCGGACAATCCCAAAAAACCGCGCAACGCTTTGATAGAAGTTGGTTGTGGCCAAGCATTGATGGCTTCAATTTTGGACTGATCTACTTGTACGCCCTTGCTTGAAATGACATGTCCCAAATAGTCAATGGACTCTTTAGCAAATGAGCATTTTGGAAGCTTGGCAAAAAATTGATTTTTGAGCAACAATTCCAAGATCTGCTGTAAGTGGTGAATGTGCTCTTGCATGGATACACTGTAAACAAGGATGTCATCGAAGAAGACTAAGACAAAACGCCTCAGGAAGGGTCGAAACAGGTCATTCATCGCAGCTTGAAATGTCGAAGGAGCGTTGGTTAAGCCGAATGGCATAACCTGAAATTCATAGTGTCCATCAAATGTGCGAAATGCTGTTTTATGAATGTCTTCCTCAGCCACACGGATTTGATGATAGCCTGCTCGTAAATCAATCTTAGAAAACACAGCGGCACCATGAAGTTCATCAAGCAACTCATCTATGGTGGGAATAGGAAACCTATCACGAATGGTGATGGTATTCAAAGCTCGATAGTCAACGCAGAACCGCCATGAGCCATCTTTTTTGCGAACCAAGAGCACAGGAGAAGAAAAGGGACTAGTGCTTGGGCGGATAACCCCATCTTTGAGCATCTCGGCAATAAGGTTTTCCATATCTGTTTTCTGGTTATGAGGGTATCGATATGGCTTAATATTCACCGGTTTCAAACCTGGGATTAGGTGAATATGGTGGTCATTAGCTCTCCTCGGAGGAAGTCCTCGTGGTGACTCAAACAAGGTATGATATTGAGCTAGAAGGGAGGCGATGTCTCGGTTCAAAGTTTCTGTTGCTTGCTCTAAAGGAACAGAAACGGAGTCCTTATGTAGAATACAAGTGAGAAGATGTGTAGAAGCAATGCTCTGGTTTTGGGCCAAACGGTGTAGTTGAGTGGTAGTGAGATATTTCGCTTCTAATGGTTGTTGGCCCCTCAAAGTCACCATAGTCCCATTCACGCTAAAAGTCATGAGTAAGAGACTGAAATCAGCAAGGATTAGACCCAATGTTGCTAGCCACTGTACTCCTAGAATTACATCAGCCCCGCGGACTTCAAGTAAATAAAGATCCAGGGAGAATGGAAGCCCTTGAATATCCACAGGAAGCGCTGTTACCATGCCATTGCATTGCAGTTTCTCACCGTTACCCACTTGTACAGTAAGTGGTGGAGCAGGTTCAATGGAAAGCCCAAGATATCGCACCACACGGGGTTGCACAAGATTATGTGTGCTGCCCGAATCAATCAAAACAGTGAAGGGATGACCCTTGATAATGCAAAACACTTCATACATTTGTGCGAAGCATGTCCATACAAAGCAATGGAGAGAGACCTGAAAGTCAGGTGTTCTAATTCCGATGGCAATGGTGGGGGTGGTAATGGTAATTGTGAAAGATCAAGGGTGGGAGGCGATGGGATAGCTTCTTGGGAAGGGTCGGTGAAATCTTCCTCTGTTTGTAGAAGAAGAAAGGGGGTGGTTTTGCAACGATGGCCAGGGGTAAATTGTTCATCGCAATTGAAACAAAGGCCCTTAGAACGACGTGCTTGCATCTCGGTGGGAGTAAGACGACGTATTTGGTAGGGAGATGCAGAAGAAGGTAACGCCTTGAAGGTTGGAGGAGCAGGAAGTGCTTTTGGTGGTGGTGGAACAGAGGATAGTGGCAAAGGCATAGGGGAGGATCTGGAGTAGTTTGTTCGAGAATCTGTTAATTTGGCTTCAATCATTTTGGCTAAAGCAATGGTATGAGCAAGAGTTGTTGGGTTTTGGATAATAAGATCTTGTTGGATTTTTTGTTTCAGGCCGGAGATGAAAAGGTTCCTAAGGTGCTCTTCTGTGAACCCCGAAACTCTATTAGATAACAGCTCTAATTCCATCTGGTAGTGAGCTACCGTTAAAAGTTGGCGAAGTTTAAAAAGTGCTGTCTGAGGATTGAGAAATTTTGCTGGACCAAAGCGGATCTCCATAGCTCTGGCAAGGGAGTCCCAATCGGAAATTTGCCTATGCCGATGCATCCATTGAAACCATGAAAGAGCCTCACCAGACATGAAAAAACCAGCGACACCAATTCGTTGGTGTGGAGTGATGGCGTAAAATGAAAAATACTGTTCGGCCTGAAAAAGCCAAGCATGAACATTGGAGCCATCAAAAGTATGGAGAAAAAATTTTGGGGGTTTTTGGTTGGAAAAGGGAACTAGGCGGTGGTTGTAGTGTTTTTGGTGTTGGTATTGGAGCGAGGGGGGGGGGGTTGTAGTGTTGGAAGATGAGGGCGATTGAATTGTTGGTTGTGAGGAAAAGTATTCCAGGTGAGAAAGTTTACCAGTGAGATCTCGGAGAATGGTATTAAAATTCGAGACAGTGGATTCTAGTTTTGTTTCGAGAGAAGTTTTGAGCTCAAGTTGTGAAGAGCGAAGTTCATTCATCTGGGAACTGAAGGATTCTGCCATCGCATGTATGGCATCAGCCGTCGATGAATCGACCTTGGGAGGCATGGTAAATCAATGAAAGCACCAGTGATAGAAAGAAGCAGTAGAACAGAGAGGAAATAGGGTAGGAGAGTAAGAGAGAAAAGGGATAGAAAGAGTTTTGAGAGAAATATTCTTCTTGTTTATTCATAGGAAACATATATCGTTTATATAGGAATAACGATATCTAACAAACATGGCAACTAAATCAAAAATTGCAAAATTAACATAAATAAGGTAATCATCCCCACGGCTAATTCTTGCCCACAACGAAACTGTCGAGCTTGGCTGGCATGCGCACCACACGTGAAGATCTTCTTGGACTTGGATCATCCATCTTCTCAACTGGGCTCATATCATATTATGCATAAACCATCATCGTTTTCATCACTAATTTTATCTAATCTCATTCACACAAACACGATTAACTAACATTCTTTTCTTAGTTTCTTTTACGTTTATATTAAATAGATAAACTCCAATAAATCAAAGTGGATTCGATATGTAAAATTTGGGAAGATCGCACTTTCTCATTGAGTAAGGTAATTGGTGGGTTGGTGATGGCCCTTTAATTAAGGAGGTTCCACCTAGTACACAGGTTCCATCGTTATCTTGCAAGGTTGCCTCGATCTTACAAGATGATGGTTCATGGAAATGTGATGATCTGAGTAGTCTTCTTTCGGGGTCAAAAATTGCAGAAATCCGGGGTCAAAAATTGCAGAAATCCAAGCTACGCCGACTCCAATACAGGCAAAAAAGGCAGATCGATGTATTTGGGGATGGGACAAACATGGTCAATTCACAGCTGCTTCAACTTATAAAGGCCTTGCGAACCATTTTGTTGTGGACTATTGGTCGGGGAAGTGTCTTTGGATTTGGAAACTAGAGGTACAAGAAAGGTTACGGTTCTTTCTTTGGTTGGCTTTCTTTAATTGCTTGAATTCAAAGGAGGTTTTATTCCGTAAAGGAGTAGTTGATAATAAGACATGTTCTTTATGTGAGATGGGGGAGGAGACTTTAGATCATATACTTCGATATTGTCCTTTTGTTGATGGCTTATGGAGTTGTGTCTACCGACGTTTTGGAGTGCATGTGACTTTTGATGCTTCATTGCCAGATTGGTTGTATCAAAATGCAACTTCTAATCATAAGGTACGATCAAATCTTGTTTGGGGTTCATTATTTACATCTATCTTATGGAGTGTTTGGAAGGCTTGCAATAGACTTTTGTTTGATGGTCACAGCCCATGTGTGGAGTCAATCTTAAATTATGCTATTAAATTGGCCGTCGAGTGTGCTGCGGCTAATGGTTCTCTAGCGCCTACACCATCAAATGCTGGCCGCATGATTGTTTGGCGTCCCCCACCAGATGGTGTTCTTTTGCTTAATACTGATGGCTCCAGTCGGTTAGTTCTGGTGGATTGATTAGGGACTCAAATGGATTGTGGTTAGCAGGGTTTCTGTTGAACATTGGTATTACAGGAAGTATAGAAGCATAATTATGGGGTATTAGACAAGGATTGTTTTTGGCAAAGATGCGTAATGTGAGCAGATTGATTATTGAGCTTGATGCCATGGTTGTCGTTCAGTTTCTCTGAAATGGTGTTATTGATTCACGTCCATGTCACACCCTCATCAATGATTGTTTAGAGCTGATCAAAGGTGACTGGATTGTTGACATTCAACATATCTGCCGAGAAGGTAATCGCTGTGCTGATCGACTTGCAGAATTGGCGCACACTTAGGCTCAGGGAGTTAGTTTTTATGAAGACCCTCCGCTCCAAATTTAGCATCTTTTGAATGAGGATCGTGAGGGAATAGGTGTTTTGCGTTCTTAATCTTTTTTTTTTTCCAATTCTTTTGTAGCAAAAAAAAGGTACAAATATATATGGACTTTGCTACACTCCCCTCCATTTTGTCACATACAATTTTCCCTCCTGATGTGTCCATTATACGTCAGGCCACATGTTATCATTTTATTGGTTTCAATACACTATTTATAAATTTTAATTTTTCTAACCTTTAAAATAAAATTTTAATTTTAATTTGGGCTAAACTTAGTGAATTAGTTATATATTTTATTTCTAAAACCCTATAACAATATTATTAATTATGGAATTTACCCTTAAAATAAAAATAAAATTTTAATTTGGGGCTAAACTTAATGAAATTAGTTTTGTATTTTATTTCTAAAACCCTATAATAATAATTTATTAATTTTGAAATTTATCCTTAAAATAAAAATAAAATTTTAATTTAGGGCTAAACTTAGTGAAATTAAGGCTAAACTTAATAAACAAGAATAAAAATAGGAAAAAAAAAGAGAGAAGACACATGGCCTAACGTGTGATGGGCACATCAGGAGGGAGCATTGTGTGTGACAAAATAGAGGGGCAAGAAGAATTATCCAATATATATACAACTGATAGGCTTGATTGTCCTAAACATATGCCTAGTGTTATGCATCTAAATTTGCTGGAATGTTTCTTTACAAATCTGTACAGCTGACTTTGCCTAATTGGGAAGGGATTGGCATAAGGAGAAAATTGAGGAAATGATAGCTAACAACACTCCCTCTCAAGTTGGAACATGTAGGTTCACAATGCCCAACCTGGACAAGAGCAAGTGAAACTGATCACGACCTAATGCCTTCGTGAAGATATCGACAAGTTGTTGTGATGATTGGACATGAGTAGAAAGCTCCTTGGATTCAATATGAAATGGCAGTCTACTTCTATGTGCTTTGTACGCTCATGGAAGACGGGGTTGGCTGCAATGTGAAGTGCAGCTTTGTTGTCATAGAACAATTGCATTGGCTGTGAATGAGTCAAGTGAAAATCACGGAGTAAAGCCTTCAGCCATATCAACTCACACGTTGCAGCAGACATTGCCCTATATTCAGCCTCCGCGGAAGAGCAAGATACAACAGATTGCTTCTTGGATTTCTAATAAATTGGAGAGTTACCAAGAAAAGTCAAGAAACCAGTAGTGGAGCGACGAGAATCGAGACATCCTGGCCCTGCCCAATCACTATCACAATATGCTATGAGTTGAAAATCACCTATAGAAGAGAGTAAGATCCCTTGACCAGGAGCACGCTTTAGATAGCGTAAAATGTGCATGGCTCATCAAAGTAAGCATATCATGGATCTTGCATGTATTGGCTCAAGATGTAGACAACATGGCAAATATCAGGCCGAGTTATGGTCAAGTAGATGAGGCGCCCAATAAGTCGCCTATACATTGCGGGATCACCGATTGGTTCACCTGAGTCAGCTGAAAGACAGTGTTGTTGTTGAAGTGGAAAGTCACATGGTTTTGAGCCTAGCATACCTGCTTATGACAAGATGTACAAAGTATATTTTCTTTGGCTAAGTACCAAACCAGATGGTGTCTTGGCTGCCTCAATGCCAAGAAAATATTTGAGTCCACCCAAATTCTTAATTTGCAACTTGGTATGCAAAATTGACTTGAGTGAGTGACTCTTTCGAGTGTCATTGCCAGTAACCAGGATATCATCCACATACACTAGGATAACTAGAAAACTAGACTTCGTGGCGATCTCCCATTGATTGTTTGAAACCCAACTCCTTAAGACAAGAGGAAAGTTTTTCAAACCAGTTGAGAGAGGCTTGCTTCAAACCATATAAGGATTTTCTTAACAAACAAACTCTATTGTCTCCCATTGCAGCAAAACCTTGAGGAGAGGCCTTCATGTACACCTCTTCATGTAACTCCCCATGTAAGAAGGCATTATTAACATCCAATTGATGGACGTCCTATTTACGAAGAGTTGCAATAGCCAAGAGACATCTCATAGTGATTAACTTTGCTACCTGGGCAAATATCTCATGATAATCCATTCCTTCAATCTGAGTGAACCCCTTTGCCACCAATCTCGCCTTATATAGATCCATCTTGCTTATATTTGATTCTATATACCCATTTCGAATCAATAGCTCTTTTTCCTGGAGGAAGATGAACAAGCACCAAAGTTTTGTTTCTCTCAAGTGCACTTATCTCAGTTACCATGGCATTTTCCCACTCAACATGTTTAATAGCCTGTGAAAGCTACAAAAGCCCAACAGAGAACAAAGAGTTTTTTGACACATGACAGCCCCTAATTGATAGAAATGAATAGTACTCGGGGATTGCTATTACATACTCCATCCGTCCCGAATTGAATGGCCACTTTGCAAATGGCACGAAGTTTAAGAAAATATGTATTTTGGGTAGATATTTTACAATTATGTCCTTAAAAGTTGTATGAAGTGGTAGGTCCCATAAAAATTTAGTGTTTAAATAAAGGGTAAGGTTGTAAAAGTGTTTGCCATTTTAGGAAAGTGGACATTATTTTTAAACATCCCAAAATAGTAAGGTGACCATTCAATATGAAACGGATGGAGTAGTTTTTTTTTCTTGTTATAAATAGCGCCTAAGGCGATCCCCTCAAGTAAATGCATTTGTAAGTTCTTTTTTGACGTTTCTAAGGGACACTCCGATGATCTCGAGTTCGAAATAGTGATACGCATGCTGAGATTATGGGATAGAAAATGGTTACCTCCTATTTATATGGTTCATAACTCATTTCAATATCATGTTAATCATGAGAAACAAAAAGAAAAAAAGTTGTTATTTCCTGACTAATAAAAAACTTATTGTAGTCCTTCAAATTCATATGCAAAAACATCCTTCATATATTAAACTCATAACTATATACTATACAAGCTATTGCTAAATTTAGTGTGAGCATATTAATTAATAATAGTAATAATAAATATGTTTCGAAAATCTTAATTAAAATTTTTAGATTGAAATTAAAATCATATAAAGTAGGAGTGGATAGCACAAGAAATGGATAATAAAATTTATTGAATTATTATCAAGGTGACAATTATTTGGTACAATTCTAAAAGTGAAATGACAATATAATTGGGATATAGAGGGGGTATGTTATCCCAACCAAATCAACTTTCTACCAAACTTAATCAATTGTATAATTTATTCTTCAAATAATATTGACCTTTGGTTCCTATACTCAAGAGAAAAAAAAGAGGGATGCTTTGTTCATGCTTGAAAAAATTTTCTGGATCAATCACCGTCTTCACATGTACCAATCTGTCAAAGTTGTTCTTGAAATACTTACGACCCCAAACACTTGCTTGGACAATACTTTTGTCACCATTTTTACTATTAATTCCGATGTCAAGATCTCTATAATTCACGTATGCTTCTCATGGAGATTTTGAGACAAAGGAACCCATATAACTGTAAAAGTTTCTAATCCAAGCTAAGTACCTTTCTGAATTTATGTTGTCTTCTTCTCTCCAACTCACATTGTATATGATCTTGAACAAGTTGCCAGCTCTGTGTGGGAAAGGAGTTGCACTCTCCGGAATCTCATCCATTTTCCCTCCGTAAGCAACAAATCCGAGACCAGAAAATTCAGCTTCTGCAGCCTCGTAAAGTTTTGACCATATTCCTTGGAATGCAGATTCGGGAATGGGTTCCTTGACATAGTCAAATTTTATCTTGAATAAAGGACTAAGAACAGGTGACTTGTAACTCCTGTCAAGTAAAATATCTATGGACTGATTTTGAATTTGGCCGAAGTAGAGAATAGATTCAACCCAGCTCATTTCCATGCAATCTTCTTTCCTTAGACCAAGCTGAGGAAATCTCTCTTGCATCAACAGAATGAGCTCATCAACGCCACCAAGAAACATGGAACTAAAGGAAGCAAGAATTGTCCACTTGCTGTCTTGACTAGAGTTCACCTTTGTAAAGACAGCAGAGGAGAACATGTCATGAGGGAGCTTGGGTGCAACATATTGCCATTGATGAACAAGTAGGGTGGCATTTTGTTCCAAGGTCTTGCTTTTTGTGAATACCGTTACAATTGCTGGAACATCAACCAATTTCAGTTTCCATGCAAGGACAACCCCAAAGCTACCTCCTCCACCTCCTCGAATGGCCCAAAATAAATCTTCTCCCATGGAATTTCTGTCAAGAATTCTTCCATTGACATCACTAAATTGAGCATCAATTATGTTATCAGCTGCAAGGCCATATTTACGAAACAATAAGCCATATCCTCCCCCGCTGAAATACCCTCCAACTCCCACAGTGTGGCAAATACCAGCAGGGAACCCAAGGGTTCTACTTTTTTCAGCAATTCCATGATATAATTCCCCGAGCGTTGCGCCGGATTGAACCCATGCTACTTTATTCTCTTCATCAATATCCACCGATCGAAAATTAACCAGATCAAGGATAAAAAATGGAACTTTGGAGTCATAAGGCAGGCCCTCAAAATCATGACCGCCACTCCGAATTCGAATTTGGAGGCCATGTTTTCTTGAACAATATATTGTAGTTTGAATATGGGAAGTTTGTAATGGTGTCACAATGGCTAAAGGTTTAGGTGTGGCTGGTTCTGAGAACCTAAGATTTTGGATGGAAGATTCCAAAACAGAAGAAAATGATGAATTATTTTGTGTATAGATAACTTTGGAAATGGAGGAAGAGTCCTCTGAATGAAGAGAAGAAAGGCAATGAAGGAATTTGTCGTGGCCATCATAAGCTGAACTCGGCCATGACAATGCTACGAAAGTAACTATAAGAACAAGTGACAACATTGAAACGTTAGAAGAAGGTTTCATTTCCGAAGTTGATTTTGTGCATATAAGTTCGGCGAGTAATACTAATGGGAGTTGTTAATGCTTGCATATTCCTAGAAACTTTTGTTATTGTTTGAAGAGACTATCTAGCATATTTAAGAAATTAAATGTGAGAAAGTTTGATCTTTCTCAAAATAGAAAAGTATTTGAAAGTTTGAACATTTAATTTCTTAAGCTAATTACCAAGGCTGTGTAGACACCCATTTTTTTTTCAGTATCCTTTTAACAAAATTACCAGGGGCATTTTTGTCATTTTTGCTGCAGGGGTATTTTGGCCATTTTAGCACTCAGGGATGTTTTCGTCATCTTTTCACTAAAAAGGAATTTTTGAATGTACTCTCATCTTTGCACTCCATTTTAGCTTCACATTATCGAATTATAAGCCTTTTTCATGTAATAAAAGCGACTTAATATTTGGACCTTGGTCGGCTCCATTAGTAGCCTTTGGGTGGCATTTAGGTGATTCCTTTTTGGGTATTGAATGAATGGTTTGCACTTTAATTGGGTTATTGGACTTTAAAGGGTTGATTAGCTTATTTGAATAGTTTGAATAAATAGCTTTTCCCTTAGCACAAGTATTGAAATTGCATGTTTCTTGTAAAATCAAAAGTAGGTGCTTTCTACCTAACTTACAGCATTCTCATGTGCAACTAATCAATATTAAAATTGCGGGAAAGTAATTGGATGTACACATGCTTTTACATTCTAAGTTCAAAGAGGTCAAAAAGTAATAGTAATAAGTAGAGTTTACATCCTTATTAACATGTTTACAGTTGGTAGGCAAAAGGGCTATAAAATTCAGAAGCCTTCTTCCCAAAAATCTTCCTTATCTTCCCTCCTCTTCCTTGTTCCTTGTTTCTGTTTTATAGACGTGATCATCTGCATATGAAAAAGAAGACAGGCAAGAAAATGTCTCCCCAGACTCAAGACATGGGCACCATCGATTGGTGGCATGACAATCTCCAAACGAATAAAAGAAAACAGGCAGGACAAAGAAGCATGAAAGAAAAGGAAGCAAAGATAATAGCAATACCGCAAGGAAAAAAACAAGCAAAGGCAAAATAGCAGCTTTAAGAAGTCATGGCAGCAAGCATGCAACAGTGAGATTGGAGAGTCTGGGGAAAAGGGTCGATCAATTTAGGTCCAATAAAAGTTCAGTCAAGGGATTGATTCCCAAGCATGATGTCAAGAATCAGACCAAGGCGAAGCACTTACACATGGCATTTCGCAAGGATAGTAGTGTCACATGTTTAGTTGTTAGGGCATTTAATAATAATACAAAAATAGAGCAAAAGCAATCCATTCATTTTCCCTTCACCATTAAGGACTAGTAAGCATACATTGCATCTCGTGACAATCAAAAACCAAAAAAACAGAACATTCTCACTGCGTTCATCATCAAACGCACATGCGAATGCAAGGCACAAACATATGCAGTGGACATGTATTCCAGAATTGTGAGTATTACAAGGCAATGTGAACCGGGGGCATAACAGAGGGATCAGGGTGCATGACAAGATTAGTCAAAGATAATCACGTGTGGAATGCAGCAAGATGCATCACAGAAAGAAACACACAAGGGCGCTTAAAGGCAGTCCATGGACTCCATCACCATTCGAAAAGCAGTTCAAAGAATAGAAAAAGCAGAGATGGCAACCAAGATCAGGATAGTAGCAAAATGGCAGTATATCATAGTAGAAACAGAATAGACAAACATTCCCTATAATCTTAATATTCATGCATCTGAAAGAACAAAGCAAACAGAGCATGCATTCATGATTCATTTTTCATCATATTCACCAGACATAACATTTCAGATTAGTCGTCAAGCATTTGTACATATCATAATTAACATTCTAAGCTCAGAGTTAAGCATAACAAGCAAAGGCAACCCGTTCAATGAGAAGCGAAGCAATTTGGATTCAAAAAAGAAATGGCCTTTTAGAGCAAGACAATGTTCGGTAGCTAGGTTGAAACAAAGTCGAGTGTGGCATTTTTCTATTATAGTCAGCATTTTCCTTGTGGCATTTTTAATGTAAGGTGGCAGTCATTTGGCTTAAGCATATTGCTAGCTAAGCTAAAATTAGAGCAAACAAAGTAAGGACAAAAACAGATAGACAGTGGCAGCACTACAATTCACAGCACACAAAATTCCAATGCCTTTCACCACAGAGAATCACAATCTCAATTTCAATTCTCATAAGGTTAAGAAAGCTACCATTTACAACTCCTAGCCAGCTCATCGAGTTAATCGTGGGATTGGATAGCATCGAATTCAGAACAAAACAAGAGGAAAGTGGAGGGAAGTTACCAGGGGATAGTGACTCAGCATGGAGACAGCTCAGCGTTGAGGCTCCATCCTCATCCCTTCAACTTTACCTGCACCAGAAACAAACAAAAGGTTTAGAAACAACCGGAGGAGAGGGGAACAGCTGGCAAAGGAGCAGGTGAGAGGGTTCTTATCTTTAAAAGGAGAAGAGTTTCACGAATCGAGGGGGGAGAGGAATAGAGAGAGGGAGAAACGCTGTTCATAATTTGGGAAAGACCTTGATTCTTGAAAAGAAACACAGAGATTCACATACACAGAGATACAAACTCTCTCTCTCAGTTTGATCAATTCTCACCGTGATACACTTACTTACAGACTTAAGAGATACAAACGTTCCCTCAAACCTTCTCGGGTTTTTTCAAAAAGAAAAGGCTTGCACTACGCAAAAGGAACAAGAAGAGATTAACCAGAACCTTCCAAGCGGCGTTGCCGCCGGGATTCAGAAATATTTGCAGAAGGAAGGCTAGGGTTCATAAAAAAGGATTTGGGGTTATGTTTCTGAGAAATCGTTTCGATGATCAGAGATGGTGGAACGAGATGGTTTGAGGAGTAGAACAACATACCTCAGAATTAGCTCGATCGAATGGTTGGTTGTGGAGATCGGAAAGGAGGAAGTTAGAGTCGACTAGAGCCAGATTCGTGGAGTTGCAAGCCTGATCTCGCGGAAGGGAGATTAAATCTGGGTTCAGGCCATCGAGAAGGGGAAAACTGGAGTTCTTGAGCTCATTTCGAGCTCCGATGAAGCTCCGGCGCGGCGAGGCATGGCGGTTTAGCGGGAGGATGCGAAATTCGGCAGCCTGGTAGAGGCGGTTAGGGTTTCCAGAGAAAGATAAAAGGGTCTGAGGAAGAAGAAGAAGGCTGCCTTTATATAGTCCGTACAAAACTAAAACGGCACGTTTCAACATAAGCAAGAAGAACCAGCAATTTCAGGTATAATTTCTCATTACCTTTCAGTTTAATCCCTAGACTGATGCAATAAAATCCAGCAAGTTGCTAGAGTTTACAATTGAGCCCCTTATTCAAGGATATATGTCACAATTAGGTCCCTGCAATTCGAATTTAAGTTGATTTAGTCTTTAATCATCAAAGTCAAGTTAATTAACCCTAAATAAAATAGTTAAGCAATTTATTAGCTAATTAAGACGAAAACTAATAAGTTTCTTAAAGTATGTTATATTAGTATCATGCATTTTAAATTAATAAATGTTGTTGATATTATGCTCATTTGAGAAAGTTAAATTGACACCGATGATGGAATAATTAAGCGAAATGTGACAATACTTATCCATTTTAATCTAAATCTCCTAGGCTTGGGGACATTAATTTGGGGATCTTACCAATCAAGTAGAAGGTGCCCAATTAATTCTCCTCGTATAAATATTTGGGTAAAATGTGATTAAACCGGAATTCATCCATCATATGCACCATTAAAGCTTTAATTCAGTGAGATTAAGGAAAGTTAAGAAAAGTAAAGTCTTAATTCAGGGTAATTAAGAAAAGAAAGTACAGTCAAGGTCCTAAGTTGGGCAATTAAGAAGAATAAAGTCTTAATTCAGGGTAATTAAGAAAAGAAAGTATAGTCAAGGTCCTAAGTTGGGCAATTAAGAAGAATAAAGTCTTAATTCAGGGTAATTAAGAAAGGAAAGTACAGTCAAGGTCCTAAGTTGGGCAATTAAGAAGAGTAAAGTTTTAATTCAGGGTAATTAAGAAAAGAAAGTACATTCAAGGTCTTAAGTTGGGCAATTAAGAAGAGTAAAGTCTTAATTCAGGGTAATTAAGAAAAGAAAGTACATTCAAGGTCCTAAGTTGGGCAATTAAGAAGAGTAAAGTCTTAATTCAGGGTAATTAAGAAAAGGAAGTATAGTCAACGTCCTAAGTTGCAAAATTAAGAAGAATAAAGTCTTAATTCAGGGTAATTAAGAAAAGAAAGTACAGTCAAGGCAGCAAAGAAGAGTAAAGTCTTAATTCGGGGTAATTAAGAAAAGAAAGTATAGTCAAGGTCATAATTTGGATAATCAAGATGAGTATAGTTTTAATCCAGGGTGTTGCGCCAAAATTCCCTAGTGCGCACAGAAAGGTCTTTGACGTTGAATCTCTTTGAGGAAAGAGAGAGGTTCGAGGCGTGCCAGTTATTTTTGTTGAAAAAATAACAAAAAGCTTTTGTAAATCATAAAAGTAAATCAAGCTTATTAAAGCGAGAGAGATCAGACGTATTGTGAGTTCTGGTTTAAAGTCACAGAAGACTGTTTAAATCATTAAACCTATTGGGTAATTCTTGAAAGTTAAGAGAGATTGAAGATAACAAAGAGATTGGAAAAGTAGGATTTCACTAGAATTGTAGAAACAAGATTACAACTTGTAAGAACAAAAGTGACGAAAAGTAAAAAAAAACAAGGTTGATCAAACAAGAGTTGACATCTCTACAAGAGAGAGGTTTGTATTTCCGCAGGGGAAGGGTTGTCCGGAGAGCGTTTTCACGTTGGAGATGGCTCCACTTATATAGTCATACTGTCAATCAAGATCCACAAATCATGAGATCTTCATATTAATGGCACCATGCTGACAATCAGGCTGTAAATCTACAATCAACGATGTCAATTGATATTGTCTTCCACCGTCAACTTCAAATTGATTACTTAAGTCATCAGCATCAATTTGAATCTGATCAATTAGTCAACTTCTCCACGTGTGAATGCTTGATATTTTCTCCTCTTGACGCGGATTTGACTATTATTGTGTTGATGAATACATGAATGCTCTGGGTTATTAACCTTAATTGAAAACAATGGCACCGACTACTTCAAGCTGATGGAGTATTTGTTCTTCACCATCGATACCGTTCTCAATGTCCTGATGATCTGGGTTTAACAATTCAAATCATGGCTAATTTAATTAATTGAAGCCGATGATGTTGTCTTTTGGGAATTAAGCCCGTAGCCTTCATATTTGGAAGATTAACCCGTATCAACTTCGGCCTAAAAGAAACTAAATCAGTATTTTGGTTATATCATCGACACCAATCAACTTCTCCTGATGATAAGCATCCGATGATATAAATCAACACTAATGGCCACGTCAAAAATTCTATTTGGAAACAAAGTAAGCCATGTCATCGAGACAAATAGCTTAAACCTGATGGTGTTGCTTTCAACTTATCATTCAGATCATCTGGACCAAAAAATTGGTCCTGCTGGTGTTGTCAATTAAAAATTACTCAAATCATCGGGACTGATAAATTGATCCTGATGGTGTTGCCTTCAATTTATCATTCAGATCATCTGGACCAATTAATTGGTCCTGATGGTGTTGCCTTCAATTTATCATTCAGATCATCTGGACCAATTAATTGGTCCTGATGGTGTAACGAAATATTTATTAACCTTGAAAATTATCAATTACCTCCCATAATTAAATTACAAAGAAATTTCCAATTAATTTCTTAGGTTTTGGTTCAAGGGTTTTCCAACTCCAAATTGAATTAGGGTGGTCTTAATTTAATCAAACTTGGACCACAATTCCTAATTTATCCTAGGTGTAAATTACGGTATAAACACATGGTGATTAAGAAAGTCAAACATAATTAAAGCTTTAATCCAGGGCAATTAAGAAAGTCAAACATAGTTAAAGTTTTAATCCAGGGCGATTAAGAAAGTCAAACATAGTTAAAGTTTTAATCCAGGGTGATTAAGAAAGGAAAACATAGTTAAATGACTTAATTCAGGGTAATTAAGTAAACACAGTCAGAGAACATAATTCAGGGCAATTAAGTAAGAAGCAGTCAAATGACTTAATTCTGGGTAATTAAGTAAACGCGGTCAGAGAACTTAATTCAGGGAAATTAAGTGAAAGTAGTTAAAGGACTTAATTCTGAGTAATTAAGTAATTCAGGGCAATTAAGTAAAAACAGTCAAAGGACCTAATCCTGGGTAATTAAGTAAACACAGTCAAAGAGCTTAATTCAGGGAAATTAGGTAAAAGCAGTTAAAGGACTAATTTCAAGGCATGAAATTAGGTAAAGGCAAGCACATACTTAATTCAGGGTAATTAAGTAAAATTAGCAAAGACTTAATTTCACAAGTATTAAGCAAAGTCAGCAAAGACTTAATCCAAAGATGATTAAGTAAGAGTAGAACAAAGGACTTAGTTCCAAGGAAGGGAATTAAGTAGAGTTAAGGACTTAATTCTAAGGAATGGAATTAAGTAGAGTTAAGGACTTAATTCCAAGGAAGGGAATTAAGTAGAGTTAAGTGCTTAATTTCAAGGAAGGGAATTAAGTAGAGTTAAGTGCTTAATTTCAAGGAAGGGAATTAAGTAGAGTAAAGGACTTGATTCCAAGGAAGGGAATTGAGTAGAGCAAATAACTTAATTTCAAGGAAGGAAATTAAGTAGAGGACTTGATTCCAAGGAAGGGAATTAAGTATAGTTAAGGACTTAATTTCAAGGAAGGAAATTAAGTCAAGTTAGGGACTTAATTCAGGGTAATTAAGTAGCGTCAATAAGAGGACTTAATTCGGGGTAATTAAGCAGCGTCAATAAAGGGACTTAATTTAGGGTAATTAAGTAGCGTCAATAAAAGGCTTAATTCAGGGTAATTAAGTGGAGTCAATAAAGAGTTTAATCTAAGAAGAGATTAAGCAAAACAATAAAAGGGCTCGATTCATAAAAATTGAGTCAATAAAAGAAGGGAATAATGAAACGGCTTAATCTAAAGAGAATTAAGTCAGAATAAAAGGCATAGTGACATCGGCCTAATCCGGATAATTAGGTGAAAACAAAATAACAATTTGGGCTAAATAAAGAACTAATTAAGGTCGATTATAACTCGCTTAAAAGAAGAATGATAGTATTGGACATGAATAGGTTTAAGAATAGAAGCAACCAACGGTAGAGACCCATAGTTAATCCTAGACCAGTCAGTGCCGTCGTTTCGACGGGCGTCGTGGGGGTGCTAATCCTTCCCCACGCGTACCCGACTCCCGAACCATAGACTCTGGTTAAGCAGAGACATTATTAGGTTTAGTATTACCTAATTAGGTTAATATTAGACTTAATAATCGGATAGGTGACTAATCACACCTAAGTAAAAAAAATTAGTGGCGACTCCCCGTAAGAACCTTAAGTAAACAGAAGTTTCCCGCCAGGCCTTTCGCACGTTGCGACAGGCTGAAATGTCATCGTTTTCTTTTATAAAAAAATAAAAATTGGAAAATATTGTCACCATGAACAGTGATGAACGATAATATCCATACAAAATCTATGTTTTCCTTTCCTTTTATTATGGAATAGTATTTAACATGCGTATATGATCAATTTCATCATTTTTTTAATTTTATGATTGTTTTACACGGCAATTAAATGAATAGGATAAGGGTCCGAAATTGTTTTAGTTGACTATTGGTAAAAAAACATAGCTAGATTTGACAAATATATCTCAATGGGTATGAAAATTGTTTCTTATCTTTATTTTTTGGGATAAAGAAGGACTTCTTTGGTTATATTTTTAAAATAAAAAAAAATATTGACTAAGACCCGTTGGTTACATTGACTTCTTCAAGCTAGCTAATTGATTAAGATCAATTTAGAAGCTCATTATGAAGCTATGAGACGTAGAAAAAAGAATTATGAAGTTATGAGTCTTGGTGAACACGAAAATGAGATTTACATTAATTGTATTGATGAGTGCAATGAGTATATTTATACAAGCTGATATGTGTTGTAAAATAGATTACAATATTTAAATTTGAAACTTAAACTAACTTTGCATTAGAACTGGTAGATGGGCGGGTTGGATTGGATTTGGGTTCGGTTATTTGGGTTGGGTTAGTTTCGGGTCATACGGGTTCGGTTAATTTTCGTTTTCGGGTTGGATTGGGTTCGTGTCGCTCAAATGTCAGGTCATTTGGGTTCGGGTCAATTCTGGGTTGGGTCGTTTTCAGTTTCAAGTCATACGGTCCGGGTAATTTCGGGTTTGAGCCTCGGGTTTTCGGGTTCGGGTTGTTACAGTTCATTTTTTCGGGTTGAATAGTCGGGTCATTTCAGATTTCAAATTTGATTCGAGTGATTCAAGTTTGCGTTTTTTGAAATTTAAATAAAATTTTTATTTTTTCTTATAATTTGGGATTAATAAAAATTCTTTTCCAATTGTAGTTATAACAGTTTTGATAAAATAATTATAAAAAATTCATTATTTTGATTTAAGACGGCCGATATTGTCTATAACAATATTTTTATTTTATATTAGTCTTTCAACTAACTCTTTTTTGTGACATTTGTTTGATAACTTTATATTAAATTTTTACTATAGAAAACACAATTAGTCTTTCCATATCGATTCATTAAATTTGACATTAATAATACAACTTATTTAAGGTTTAACTTTTAAGTTCTATACCTTCATAGTTTGAAAGTTCAATTTATGGAGCAAAGTAAAATACATTAATATAAGTATATAACTGATAATTCTAATCTTAGAGATTCAAGTCTTAATTAATCGGTACAAATATATATAGTATAATGATAAACCCTAAGTTTTTTATATGAACTATATTATATTAAAGTATAAATATTTAAATAATTAGAAAAATATAATTTAATTCTAATATTCAAAGTAAAAATAATTTCTATTATTTGTAATAATCAATATTAATGGTATAATTTCAACTTTCAAACAATGACTAAAAGAATTAGCAATAAATATCATGAGATTGAGATTTGACGTGGTAAAATACTAAAATTGGATTAAAACTATCAAATATATAATGTTTGCTAATTATTTTACAATTTTTAGTTTTTACAATTTAAATATAATTAATTTTAATTCAAGTTAATCTGTCGGGTTTGATCGGGTTCGGGTACCAAAAAATTCGGGTCATTTCTGGGTTGGGTCAGTTTCGGTTTCGGGGTGGTCGGATTTGGTTTATTGACTTTTTTTTTCAAATCGGGTTGGGTTGGGTTTGGTTCAGGAGGTCGGGTTGGTACGCGCAGTCGGGTCAGATTTTGCTAGCACTTTGCATGAGTCAACCTAGGGAACTGACTTTGAATGAGTCAATCTAGGGATAACATCCTTATGCTTAACACGCCCCCTCAAGATGGAGTCTCTGTTAGAGACACCTATCTTGGCTATGAACTGAGTAAATTTTTGTAGAGACAGAGGCTTTGTAAGAGCATCAGCAAGCTCGTCTTGAGTTGACACATGCAGAATTTTGAGACAGCCATTAGCAACCTTATCACGTACAAAATGGAAATCTATTGCAATGTGTTTCATCTTGGAGTGCAGAGCAGGATTAACAGAAATATAAGTAGCACCGATGTTATCACAATAAATTGTTGGTGCTTGGTGAAGTGGAAGGTGCAGTTGAGATAAAAGACTTTGAATCCATGCTATTTCAGCTGCAGCACCGGCGATGGAACGGTATTCAACCTCGGTTGAGGATCGAGCAACCATTTTTTGTTTGGAGCTTTTCCATGAAATTAAATTCCCACCATAGTAGATGAGGAAAGCATATGTGGATTTGCAGTCGCCTTTGTCGTCAGCCTAGTCTACATCAGTGTAAGCAACCCTGGAGTTTTCTGATGATGGAACTATGTTAAACATGAAACCATAAGTAGTTGAACCATATAAATATTGTAAGTCCACATACACTAAGAAGTAGAGAGTAAGTCCATCATGGTGATAAATTAATAGAGAGGAACCAGACTTAGACTGAGAGAAGCCATAAGCAAGAAGAAAGGTTTTTAGCATGTTGTACCAGGCACGCGAAGCTTGGTTCAAACAATAGATTGCCTTATCCAACTTGCAAACATAATCAGGATATGTAGAGTCAATAAAGCCTGAAGGTTGCTTTATATAAACATCTTCAGATAGCTGCCCATGAAGGAAGGCATTATTGACATCAAGCTGAAAAAGAGGCCATTTATTTTGCATGGCAATTGTGTGAACCAGCCTAATGGTTGTTTGCTTGACAACAGGGCTGAATGTCTCGTGATAATCCAAGCTAGGCCTTTGATTGAATCCTTTCGCAACCAATCTGGCCTTATACCGAGAGATAGTGCCATCAGGATTTCGTTTAATCCGAAAAACCCCACTTGCATCCAACCAGATTCTGAGCTTCAGAAGAAGGAACCGAGTGCCAAGTTCTATTTTCAATAAGAGCATTAAACTCTTCAGACATGGCCTGCCGCCAGTGAGAATCTTTCAAGACTTGTGACACACAGGTTGGTTCAGGCATCATGGGTGCTGGATGTTTGGTTGTGTGATGTCTTTGGGTTTGAAGACATTGTTGCGAGAGCGAGTGATTGATAAGACCTAATTTAGTGCTTATTTTTTATATGATTTTGCCTTGTTTTGGTAGTCATAAGTATCTATTTACCCTCATATTTCTCGTATTTGTGTTTTCAGACCCATTTGGCTCTATTATTTAAGAAGATGAAGATTTGGAGCAATTTTGGATCAATTTGGAGAAACTACTGATTTTGACCCATTAGGCCCGTTTGAGCCCATGAAGCCCGAATCAGTAGAGACCCAAATATGATTTCTCTAGGCCCAATTTGGATGTATTATAGCCCAAAGAGGAGTTCCAAGCCCAATCAACAATTATGATGCAGTAATTAATTAATTATGGAGAAATTCCAAATCCTAGTCAACAGATGATTTACAAGTGCAATTTCGGTATAAAATTCATATCTTTTGATTCAGAGCTCAGAAAAATGCATATGATATACCGTTGGAAAGAGGACTCCAAGCTCTACAACTTTAATGTGTTTCCCG
Source organism: Corchorus capsularis (assembly GCA_001974805.1). Classification (NCBI taxonomy): domain Eukaryota; kingdom Viridiplantae; phylum Streptophyta; class Magnoliopsida; order Malvales; family Malvaceae; genus Corchorus; species Corchorus capsularis. The sequence continues at coordinate 78,087 of AWWV01015697.1, read as the reverse complement.
AAGTCCAGTTCTGCCGTTAAGAATGTCGAAAATGCCCCTGAAGTAATCTGGACAGTTTTGACAACATTCCTAACCAACGTGGGAAAGTACCTAAACCGACTTGGGGACCCTTGGGACGTGATTTACAGCTGTAATTGATGATGTGGAACATTCCAATTAGCCAAGGAAGGATCCTAATTAGTGAGGATGATCTACTTCAACCAATTAGAGCCTTGCTTGGAGACAAAGTTGATGCAAATCCTAGTTAGAGTAGGATTAGAATTTAGATGTCTATCTTAACCTTTGTACAGCCACATCCAAGGGGTGGTATTGATTGTCTAAAGGGTAGGATGTGTCCTAGGTTTGCCTATAAATAGGTAAGATTATCTTAGGATTTGTCATAACTGATCAGAAGACAGAATTTGCAAACCCTAAGGAGGGGAATTCTCTCAAGTTGCCGCCCCTTAGGGGCTGCCTTGCCTTGAACGAAATTCTCTTCTTCTTGTCCTTTAGATTGTCGACTCATGGTTGCTTCAACCATGAGTGAGTAAGTTCTTTTGATACTTTTCTACTTTGAACCCCTTTGCTATGAATTAATCAATCTTATCCATGGTGAGATCTTGTGCTTTAATTCTATATCAATTGATTGATGAATTGATGATAATTCATTATGCATATGTCGACTTGTTGATATATGTACAATTGGCGGATTTGATTTGATAAATTAATCTCTTTGATAAACAAGTTTTCGATGCTAACCCTGAATTTATTGATTAGGTTTAATTGATTGCTTGTTAGGAAGGCGCAGCCTAATTAGTTAATTAATTGAATCTTTGCTAGATTATATTTGGTGAATAGCTAGTAATTGAATCTAATTGAAAGTAGCAAGGTTTAATATATTCAATATTCAATGAATAATTTGTAATTGAAGTATTACATTGGGTTAAGAATTGATCTTAAGTTGTGATGAATAACTAGTAATGAACTTATGTTTGGTATATCTATTGATCTTAATGCTTTATTGATTGCTTTAATTGGTGAATAACTAGTAGCTAATCTTGGTAATTGATAAAAGATGTTTGGTTAGGAATAACTAGTACTAATTGGATTTATAATTGAATATAGATTAGGATGAAGAAGAGTAACTAGTATTATGATTCCTTGCCAAAGATATGTTTATGGTGCTTAATAATTGATATGTTTTGATCTGTGATCCATGGTATCTATGATTAATCTCATACTTAGGTGGGGATAAGTAGGAAGGTATTGTTAGTTTATTTATTGTTTTCTTAGTTAATTTAGGTTTCCGTTTGATTATAGCTTTCTTTTACCCAGTTGCTTTTAACGTGTTTGTTTACTTGAGTTGTTTTGATTAGTTAACAACCTCGTGTCTTGTCTGTGGGATCAACCCTGACTTGTCCTAGCTATTGTAGTTGAAGTTGTTAGGTTTTATTTTATGATTGTTTGACGATAGCGATCAGTGATCATAGGATGAATGTGACTATTCTGTGGAACTAGTGGCACTAAAGAACCATGAGTGGCCAGAGAATTAGAACAATTTTCTTGTGGAACTAGTGGCACTGAATAGGAAGTATTAGTGGCAGTAGGCATAGAAACAATGTTTACGGAAGATGTGTTTACCTAAATTGAAGGAGTAGTGGAGACTGGAGGTGCCGCAACTTCAGGATTAAACATTGACACAAATGATGAAGAGTGACCAACTGAAGGTGAACTAAGTATATGTAGCCTAGGACATGAAAGAAACTCAATAGAGTTCAAATAAGTACCTGCTTTTTATGGCAGCATAGAATAAGGAAACTTAGTCTCATCAAACACAACATGCCTAGAAGTGTAATTCTTTTTAGATTCTAGATCAAAACAACGATAAGCACTCTGATTGTCGGAGTATCCTACAAAAACATAAGGCTTGGACCGACATTCAGGTTTGTTTTTCATGTAAGGACGTAGATTTGGATAGCATAAAGAACCAAATACCCGTAATTTTTCATAGTGAGCATCACATTGAAATAAGACCTGAAAGGGTGATTGAAGATCAAGAATAGGGAATAGACATGCGATTGACAAGATAGACTACTATTTTGAATGCCAAGGACCAAAACTTAGTCGGAAGAGAAGCTTGATGTAATAAGGTAAGACTAGTTTCGTTAACGTGGCGATGTCGTCTTTCAGATATACCATTATGTTCAGAAGTATGTGGGGGGGAGTTTGTAAATGAGAAGTTGAGTGGTGGGAGCAGAACCATTGGTAGCCATGATAAAAGAGAAAAGTAGGATCAAAAAGCCGGTTAAGGCAAGAGAAAGTCTGATACCATATGGAGTTATGAGAATCTTGGTGAATGAGGGAAAATGAGATTTACATTAATTGTATTGTTGTGTACAATGAGTATATTCATACAAGCTGATGCTTGTTGTAAAGTAGATTACAATATTTAAATTTGAAACTCAAACTAACTTTGAATGAGTCAACATAGGGAACTAACTTTGAATGAGTCAATCTAGGGATAGGATCCTTATGCTTAACAATCATCTTATGAATTCCATGGTTACATATGTTTTTTGTCCACACATTAAAATCTTTATATTTATAATATTCTAAACCATTCATGAACATCACATCAAATATGATTAAAACATTTATGGCTCCCACATAAATAAGGAGCTGGGCAGCGGCTACAAAAAGAGAATTTGTGAGAATATAGAGAATAATGATATACAAACAAGAACCAATCCCAAGAAAAAGGTAGAATAAATTGGATTAGTAAGTAATACCTCCCCTAGGCCCCCTAATAGAAGATCCGATCCCAGAAAAACTAAAAAAAAATCGTGTATTGGTCCAGGCAAATCCATTATATTAAAATAAGAGATAAATAAATCAAAATGCTTTTCATGGTCTTATTGGTTTGACCTGGAATTTTTTTTGATAATATGGTTCCTAATTGAATAAAATTCTAATATATTAGATTAGGTGTGAATTGATCTAAGTACAATTACTGGACAGTTCGTTTTTTATTCTTTTTTATTTTTATTCGAAAGTTTTGTACATAAGATGCCGAAAATTCGGCCAACTTCTTAAAATGGCAACACCATTAGCATCGTGTTCGAACAAAAGACCATGGAGGCGATTTTGGCTAAAGTTTGCTAAGAAATCGGATCAAATCCCCAGCCGAGGCTTGCCCTTTATTCTGTTTAACGGCTCCATCTGTGTTCAAGATATAGCACCCGATCAGGGGAGGAATGTGCCATTTAATCCATCGGTTCACTTTCATTCTTCCACAAATAGCTTTTTTCAAAAGCTTTCCCTATTTCCATAGCTACATATGTGATATAATTAAATAGTGTTTACTGGGTTGAGTTCAAAAAAAAAGTTGTGCTTGGATTGGTACTTGGGAAAATTCATTAAATTGATGGATGTGATGATAATTTTATACATAAAAACGTTATATTATGCATAAACTATCATCACATTCATCATTAATTTTATCTAATCTCACCCCCACAAACATGATTAACTAATGTGCCTTTTTAGTTTCTTTTTGTTATTTTTACAAGTTATCCTTGTTCGAGTCGGGTCGACTCATTATAGAAGTAAAACTCTTTCAATAATAATTTTTTAATTAACAAGACTCGAACCCAGGATCTTACTTAAAAGGAATAACTGAACCACTTGAACCATCGTGCTTTTCTAAGTTAGTTTCAATTTAACAAACTAAAATGCAATCATGTTTATATTGGGTGATTGATTGAATCACATTTATATTAACAGATAATGTCCAATAAATTAAAGTGATTCGATAAAAAAAACTTGAGCATCAGAGCTCTACCAATTTACTTACCATACCATTTTTATGTATCATTTGTCTTATACCATTTCTTATTAGTAATAAATTTACAAATTGTAGTACAAGATTTAGCCAAAATTTAATAAATATATAAAAAAGAAAAGAATTTGTGACACACGATTTAAAGTCACAAATTTATAATTTTATGTTAAATATAATTTTATTCGTAATACAAGGTTTAGTCCCAATTTACAACTTTTTACTATTAAACAAGCCATTGATGCACTATCGAACTCTAATTCATGTAACGTATAGGTCAGAATTCAGAAACAATGTTTCTAGCCTTCACTTAAAAGCTCTCATATTGTTAATAGTAATAGTGAAAATTATCGTATTCTTGGAAGTATTTTTGTTGATTATGGCGTAATTATCCTAAACTTTCAGCGAATGATCAATATATATGTAGTATTGAAAGTGAAATTAGGGTCACTATAGCTGCATTTCGATTTGTTGCTATCATGGATAAGTTAGGCAAAAGGTAATTAAAGGGCATGCTAAAAGCTTCCCTCAAAAAAAGGGCATGCTAAAAGTTGCCATGTTGCCTTCAAATATACCTATTTGCATCTCCTTGCACCAAAATTACGCCATAAATTTGGTATTGTCTTTTACCTTGACAATTAGGCAGACAGATATCAGATCCATGATGAACATTGTCTTTGTTTACTAAATCTGCATGTATATAACATACAAGATTAGTAGAATATCAATAAAGTGTCCCTCTATTCATCTCTGCTTCCTGAGTTCTTGAATTTTGTTATAATAACAGGTTTCTTTAATGACTAGATTTTCCTTTTATTACCAAAAAAAAGAGAGTTATAATAACAGATTCTGCAGTTATTAATAAAACTAGTTATGGGTTAAATCTACTGAACATAAAGAATTGGTGTTTGTGATTATTTAATATATGCTTCATAATGTTACCCATGGATGAAGACATTGTAAGGCTTTTTATCTTTTGGTGTATGTTTATGGTTGTGCTTATTTTTGCAATTATGGACATGCATTTGTGTCTCCCCAGCATGGGTGTGCAATTTTATCCATATAAAGCGTTTTGCACAATCTATTTATGCATATATGTAGAAGTCTTTGTTTCTATCCATATATAAACTAAAAGCTCGCAATTGCTAATCTGTTGTTATAACCCAATGCATATATGTTACTTTACATGGTGCTAAATGTGTTTTGATCTGTTTGCTAGATTCTCTTAAGAAGAATCTTTAGACTTTATGTTGGATTTGTTGTACTTACATGTTGTTTTATCTACTTTGTCTACTTAATTAATGGCATGGGAAAATATTTCACTGCACAAAGTTTGGATATTCTGAAGGGATAGGGTAACAGGTTTGATTTTGTAGGGTTGTTATAAACACAGAATCATCTTTGATGTTTTCTTGAATTTGTTTATGAGCAAACTGAAACCATTGTTTTAAGCATGCATTCTACTATAAAGCCCATTTTGGCACAAGTATGCTAAGTTTGTGAGTGATATTGGGTTGCTATAGTTGTTCAATTATAGTATATGTTGTAGACTTGCAAATTAATAAATTTATATTTGACACAGGCTTGCTAACACTACAAGATAACTTTTTATGGGATAATTTACGTGGCCTTTTTGTCAAGAAGAGACTTTTCCGCAGCAACAATTTCTGCAAGTTCAATGATCAAAACCTTCTCCTGTTAAATCCATCAACATACCTAGTTGTTGTGATATGTAAAGTGGTGTCCATTCCATTAAGCTCCAAATGGGAGAGGAGGTCCCTCCTACGAATAGGGTCTTTCCTCTTGCTTATCGGGGTGATACTTAATGCTATATCACTAAATATCATCATCATTATTGTTGGGAGAGTGATGCTTGCCCTTGGCTTTGCTTATGTAGTCAGGTAAAATATTTAACAATTTCAATTAAAATTTGAGTTTCTATCATGTTGTTGAAATATGTGTAACTAATTGATTATTTTCTCAACTTTGTGGGTCATGTCGTTATAGATAACAGAATATCATGACAAAGTTGGTTCTAACCGTATGGAGGTTTGGCATTCAGTTGCTAATAACCTAGGGACATTAACGGCCAACCTATTATGAGACTATTTTGCAAGCCGTTATAGCTATGGGTGGAATGTTTTGATTGGATATTTATGTGTCCCATCCTTATTTTTGGTCATCGCCTCAATTTTCATTGATGACACCCCTGCTAATTTAGTTTTACGGGAAAATTTGACAAAATGGAAGCAAGTTCTTGGGAAAATCAGGGGCAATGAGAATGTTAGTGGTGAGTTTGATAAACTGTTAGTGGACCTTGATCAGGTGGGAGTTTAAAAAGTCAGTACCAAAACCTTGTAAAGCGGTCATCCCGTCCCATTCTAACAATTGCATTCCTGTGTTTGTTTTTTTAACATGAATTTGGGGGAGGTACAGTGATTATGTTTTTCGGATGACTTTTGTTCAAGTCTGTCAGCTTCAGTAAACCATTGTCCAAGATTTCTACTCTAATGGTGGTAGTGGGAGGTGTAATTGGCACCATACTCTCTTCTTACCTGATTTCTAGATTCGGCAGGAGAATTCCATTGCTTGTAGGTTGTGCGTCCATGGTCATCACTGAGGTATTTTATTTCACCGCAATTCGATTTTTTTATCAAGAATAAACGCATACAAAAGAATATTTGGTTGTCTTATTATATTGACTACATCTGTTAATTGGATTTGTTTTTCGCTCTTTGAAGCCACATGACCTTCTAGAAAAGAAGGCAGCAATTGGAGTGATCGTCTTAGCCAGCATTTATGGCATGAGTTATTCCTTAATATCGGGATCCTTAGGCTGGTTGAGTCCAACTTATGGGTACATTCTTATCAACAAGTTTTACCATGCTATTAAGTTTCTTACTCTCTCAAGGAAACTTATTCTTAATATGGTGGTTACAATTCTGCATGGGTTTTTATTGTTCCCGCCATTTATCTCTCAATATCATGGAAGGCTATATATTACTTAGTTCCAGAAACAACTGAGATTCCAGATGCTAAGTTGGTGTGGAAGAAGCATTGGTTTTGGAAGAGATTCACCACTAGTAATAGGAATAACACAGAGTTAGGAGCATAGTATTTGGTACGTAGATTAGTTTTCCAAAGCTACTGATAGTTAGTACTTAGCACTGCACAAAGATTCAAAGAAGCTACAATTCACACAAGCTGCTTACTTTGAAATTCTATCTTGTTTCCTGAGAATTTGACCTATTTTGGAGTTAATTTTATGTGGCTTTGGCTTTTTTGTTATTTGTTGTTGCTGCTATATTTTGGTGTATACTTGAAAATGTATGCATTTTTGTGTGGAGGACTTATGTGCAACCTACGTGCAATGTTTGTGCAATTTTATAATTTTTTTTGTTTATTTAAGGTTTTAATTATTTTAGAATTATTTTACTTTAATTAAGTTTGTTTTAGTACATTTAATTGTTAGTGTTTTACAAGATTTTAAGAGGTGAAAAACAACCCTTTTTTTTTACTCCAAACGTAATGTTAAATCAGGCCTTAAGTTTTGAAGTGTTTTTGAGTTATGTAATAATTAAATATTTTGATAATTTCTACAGACAAAATTTGAAGAAACCAGGCAAGCAGCTGAACGGACTAGGCAGACAGAAGTTGCCGGTGCTGGTGCGGCTGGACAGTAACCAGGTAACCACTTAACATTTGACCTCACATATCAGGCATTAAGCTACCTTTTTTTTTATCTTGAAGGTACTGATTATCATAAATAAAATTAAAAGTTTACAACCCCATATAGCCTAATGCCCTTGAATGTTTACAATTCTTGGGAATGATAATCCCATCATTCATAAAAATTCCATAAAAATTCTTGGCATTAAGCTACTTTTGATCTATAAAGTTTCAAACACAAACCGATCTACTCTCTCTTTTGAGAATATGATTTTTATGAGTTTTTTCCCCTTATTCAGAAAATTCAAGTTAGAAACTTAAAACTTTTTCGACTCTCACAACAACAACAATCCAAATATGTTAATTAATCTATGTACCGAATATTAGCCCACAGTCTTACAGGATTAATGGAAACAATTTTAAAAAATTGAAGCTAAATCAGATTTGACATACAATTGGTTTTTTTTAGCCAAAACTGATATGATAGATAGATAGCACAAGATTTGGCAATTCACTCTAAAAGTTACATAATTAGCTGCAAGTCTGCAACTTTTGTCATCATTTGGTTCCTGCCGAATTTAATGATTAATAATAAGTAAAACATCATTTATTAAAGTCCATAAACAAGAAGAGAAAAACTTATCATTTTTTTAAGGAAAAAAACTTATTATTTAATTTCATGTTCACATGTAAAAAAAAAGAGAGAGAGAAAATTGTAATAAAAAATTAAGATACAAGAAATTTTAAAAAATGTAATCTCTCTATTTATTGAAATGCTACCATATTCACATGGACACAGTAAGGTAAAACTATAAAAAAAATAAAGAAAAACATTCATTTAATCCCTAATGCTCATGAATTAAGCAGGAAAATTTATCCATGCATGCATATGCATTTGAATACCATATTCCAATTTGACAAAAAAAATTCAATGTCCCGAATTTGAACCCGAAGCAAACCGAGTCCGAGCCCGAGCCCAACCCGAATCCGAATCCGAAATAATTTTAATTATTCAGTAATAATTTATAAAATTGAAAAAAAAATTAATACTTTAAAAAATTACATTTCTTTTATTATTATAAAAATTATATATATATACTACATATTATTTTTGTAGCAACATGAAATTACTTAACAGTCCTTCCAAATTTTAATTTGGTGAGACCTTATCGCCCCGTTTTAGTAATTTTTTAGAAACCATTAATTAACACTTAATTAAAAGAGTTATAAAACCAAACCATTAACTCGAAATAAAATTAACTCTTCAGATATTCATTGTTGTTATTCCATTTTTTGAGAACCGTTTTAGTTCATTGGGAATGATTCATAATAAAGTCTTCCATAATTCATTCTTGAAATCTAATTACAGAACAGGACGTTTCATTCTTTAACTATTCAACACCCATCTATTCTCATCTTATCTTTAATATAGCAATTATTTCTATTGATTTTAATTAACATACTTACTTTTTTAAAGACAAACAAAATTTAAATTTACTGCTTTCACTGTTTTGTTGAAATACATTTTATATTTAAGTTGGATTTTATGTGATTGTAGTTTGATTATTGTTATTAGACTATTTGCATTTTATGTTGAGTGAAGAATTGCAGATTTGCAGTACAAATCGAAGTGAATTTTTTTATTTCCAAATTGGATAAAATGATAGAATTTGGCTTTTTTAAAGCCTAAGAATTGGAGTTAGCTTTCTTATGGTTTTGTAAGGAATTCTCCTTAATATGCTGACATCATAGCTAAATTTTAAACTCTTCAATTTCCATTACAGATTTAGACGTTACAAAAAAAATGCAAAGCCACAAAAGAAAGACTTTCACCTTATGTGTTTATTTTACAGTTTTAAATATTTCAGTTTATTTAATTCTATAACAATAGTTTTCGCTAAATCGTGCAGCATAATACTGAAAAAACAAATATTTAAAGCACATTTTGTATCAATTCAAAGCATTGAGCCGTGAGTTATGCTATATAACTACATGTGTTTATCAATTTGAAATAAATACAGATAGCTTTAACAATGTTTATTTTGCATTGTTAGAAAATGTTGAAATAAATTTAGAAATGAATTTTTGCTTTGACAAATACCAATGCTTTTTTTTTCCGTACTGCTGAACTTATTACCTTTAATATACTACTACTATTTAAGGTTAACCTGCTCCTTATTGCCAATATCAAACTACAATAGCTCATATGGAACCAACTTTTATTTTTAACAGAATCAAATTCATCCTAAGACTTCCTCTTTAAATTTTACTCTCTGTAGAGTATAACTCACATCAATCAATTTATATTGCATTAAAAATTTGGTACTCAACTTTTCATACTCCTTTACATTACCAAACGATTCCTATTCCTTAACAACACTAAACTACACCAAAATTAAGGCAATTCATATAAAAGCAACTTTTTAACAATTCAAATTTCAAAACGCTCGACGCGCTAGCGCGAGCTACCCCTCTCGTATATATGAATATGATAACTTTATAAAATAATAATCACAATTTATTAATGACCCCAATGGGACATCACAGTGGTTAAGATTTGGGACTTCTTATGTGAGGTCCGAAGTTCGAATCCTGTGATGGGCAAGCTAGGATTATGGGAAAGGATAGAACTATATATCTCCTATTGTGTAGTCTATTTCAATACCTTGTTCATGAATAACAAAAAAAAACAATTCATTAACCTATAGAAAAAATTAAAATTGACTAGAATAATTTAATGACAAGTATTGAATATTTTTATATAACTCAAAACAAAATATTATAAAGTACCATACATTTCTAATGGCCTTCAATTCTTAAACTAATCCTTCTCGAGTCAGACGGGTTACATGTTACTTTTTTTTTATTTTATTTTATCAATTTCCAGTAGTTTGAGACAAATATTTTCGGATCAGGAGCATAACAAGTTAAATTTTTCCCAATAAATGTGATTCAGGGAAATCATATTTGTATTCTCACTTTCATTGAAGATGTTGTCTTATTAGAATATTATCGTTTACCATCTTGAGTTCTTGACTAATCATTTTGTTAGTTATTTTTAACAATTATTGAATCTTTATATATATATATTGGTAAAATTGTATTATGTTATTATCAATCAACTTATATAAAATAAAAGATAAAACAATTTTTTTAAAAAAAAAATCTTAAAAAAGAGCTTGCACTTAAATCGAGATGAACCGGATCGAACTCGGACTCTGAATATCAAATCGAAATTGAACCCGAACTCGATTCGAGACTGAACCCAAACCCTATTCGAGACCAAATCCAAACCCAATTCGAGACCGAACTCGAACCCAACCCGAAACCAAACCTTAAAATACCCAAACCCAAATGTGTAAGCATATTTTCTAATTAATCCATGATGAATCTATGAACACACTTTTATGGTTGGATCTTTTATCCCGAATAAATCAACCACATACAATTATAAACAAGAAAGTTAGAACTTACCTCTTGTCCATAACTTTGAGCAGAAAATCTTGAACAAGATGATTTTCCCCTTTCTGCCTTCAACTCTTATGGTTTCTCTGATGGATGAGAAAACCCTAGCCGTCAAGTATTTGTGATGTTATGAAGAGAAAGGAGAGGGTTCATCCCTTTATATAATAAACCCTTTAGGTCCTAACCCTAATAGGATTCTTAAAACCTTATGGACCTCTTTAAGGCCTTATCTAACTAGGATTTTAAGTCCATCAATTAAAACCCTTAATGACAAGGAAAGCCCAAAGTTATATGGGTCAAACCAATTAAATAAATCCAACAATCTCCCACTTGGCCCATATAATGACTTGAAGATTCAATATGCCTTAAGTGCGCATTTTATATTGAAATTCACAAGTCATATCCTTCCTTTGATTGAATTGAGTTAATCGGATCATGGCGGTCACAAGTCTAATAACGACCCAATCCCTTCCATGTATCACATAATTAGCCCAACTCATAATGGCCTTTATGGAGAATAACTGTAATCGAGGAAAAACTATAATCCTCAACTTTAATTGTCTTTCAAAGACACAATTCATCATCACACAAACAATTCATGTATACACATAATGTGGATGACAAGTGATAAGCAGAAACACAAACATAACCTTAATTGAATTCACCAATGTCATAACAATCCGAGCAAGTATTCTTTCATGTATATATATTCATAACAAACTATTCTGCTAACAAGGACTTTGTCTATAATGCCCATCCATTCATTCTGGCCAAAGAAAGTTTTGGGCTATAATCCTTTAGTTAACGGATCCGTTATTATCAGATCAGTACCAATATGCTCAATAGACACTGTATGTTTCTGCAATTCTTCTTCACAGACAAATACTTTCAAATCCATAAGGTTAGCACCTTTCGAGTATTTGTCATTCTTTAAGAAGAAGACAGCTGCAAAATTATCACAGAAAATTCTCAGCGGCTTAGCTATGTCGTCGACAATTCTAAACCCCAAGATAAAGTTTCGCAACAACAATTCATGAATTGTAGCCTCAAAGCATGCTACAAATTCAAACTGCATGGTGGAAGAAGCGATAACGTACTGCTTTCCACTCTTCCATAATATTGTTCCTCCTGCTAACAGGAACAAGTAACCAAACATGAATTTCCTTAAATCCACTCATCCAAAATAGTCTAAGTCCAAGTAAATTTTCACTTCAAGGTGATCTTACCTTTTATATGTCAGCACATAATCCTAGGTGCCTTGTCAGTACCTAAGAACTTTTTATTGCAGCTTTCAAGTGGTTCCTTTCGGGATTACTTTGATATCGACCAACCATTCATGAGTAATATACTTACATTTGGTCGAGTACAAGTTTAAACATGCATAATACTCCCAACCACTAATGCATATGGATTAGGTCATATAACCTTTCGTTCCAAGTCATTCTTGAAACTATTCTAGCAGAATATTTTTTCAGTCCGAATCTCTCTAACATCTTATAGATATAACCTTCCTAAGACAATCCTAACTGTTCTTGTGATCTATTATGGAATAGTTTATTCCTAATCACATAGGATGCCTCACCCATATCTTTCATTCCAAAATGTTAGAGAGATACATCTTTACATCATGTAACAAACTAGCACAATTCGCAGCAAGTAAAGTGTTATCAACATATAGCATAATGAACTAGCTCCCACTGACCTTCATGTAGATACATTGAACAATAATGTTTTCTACAAAACCATATGACTTGATAGTATCAATAAACTTAAGATACCATTGTCAGGAAGCTTGTATCAATCTATATATTGACTTCTTTAACTTACACATAAACTTTTCTTTTCTTGTGGCCGAACAACCTTAAGATTGGTCCATATAATCTTGTTCTTTAAAGTCACTATTCAGAAGGGCGGTCTTTACATTCATTTGATGAAGCTCTAGAACTTAATGAGCCACCAAAGCCATAACAATTCTTAAAGAGTCCTTCTTTAAAATCGGATAAAAGGTCTCTTTATTCAATGCCATACTATTATAGTGCAATCTTTGCGACAAGTCTAGCCTTATACCTTACTATGTTGCCTTTCGAGTATCATTTGGTCTTGAAGACCTATTTACAACCAACTCGTTTCTACCTTTAAGCAACTTGACTGGTTCCTAGACTTTGTTGTCATGCAAGGATTTCAACTCTTCTTTCATGGCATCTAACCAGCTTTCAGAACTGTTACATTCCATTGCTTGTCTGAATGAGACTGGATCATTATTAATGCTCAAGTCATGTCATGCTCAACTCAGTAAACCACATAATTTGACAAAATAGCAGGCCTTGTTTGCCTTATAGACCTTTTTAATGTCAAAAATTGTGGTTTATAACTGCTTGCCCATTATTGACTTTTGCATCATTTAATGGTTCATCCTTTACATGTTCCTCATATTTATACGGAACATCAATATCACCTTTACGTTCATTTGTGGGTTTGGTACTTGTTGTTCCAATCCATTGTGTAGCTATAATACAACAAGAGGACACAACCTTACGGGAAACACTGGATGTAGGGTTTGAAACCCAAGTACTTTAATATCCACCTTTCGTGATTCTCCACTCCCACTGAACTAGCTATTCTTAATGAACCCAATATTACCAGACTCAACTTTTCCCCATACTATGGCTAGGACAATTAATCTGTAATGCTTTGACTAATCCAGATAGCTAATGAAATAACCATTATTGGTTATTGCATCAAACTTCTTTTCATGTGGATTTAATAATATCCTTAATTCTGCCAGGCAGCCCTAAACATGCAGGTGCCTTAAACTAGGTTTCCTTCCGTCCACAATTCCATAAGGAGTCTTAGGAATTGTCTTACTAGGAACCCTATTAAACAGATATGCAACAGTATTGCATGCATCCACAATGTCAAAGGCACAAAACTGTAATTTAATATACTCCTAACCATATCCATACGAGTCACAAATCCGCCTTTCAATTACACTGATTACTTATGGTGTATTGGGCATAGTATACCGTTCACATATGCCTCGACTTTCAAGAAACTTTTCAAATGGACTTAGACATTGTCCACTCTTATCATATTTACCATAATATTTACTACCACGATCTGATTTCACAAACTTTACCTTTCTATCCAACTGCCTTTCCACCTTATCAATGAATATCTTTAGGACATCCACTGATTAAGACTTTTATGCAAAAGATATATATAACTATACTATTAGTAATCATCTATAAAGGTAATGAACTACTTTTCACCATTTCATGATGGAGCAACAAAAGGACCACATATGTCGATGTGTATCAACTCAAAATAGTTGACCATTTCTTATGGCTGGATTCTTTGATATGTGATTGGATTGCTTTCCCTCAATGCAATTAACACATACATCCTAGTCAACAAAATCCAATTGAGATAAGATATCACCTTTCACTAACCTCATAATCCTTTCTTTGGATATGTCACATAATCTCTTATGCCATAAGAAAATATGGTTTCCATTATGTACACTACAGTACAAGAATCTAATCCCAAGGCATTGTAGTACTTTAATAAGGTTCAATTCGATATACACTCAAACATAATATGTACTTTCTTCCCCAAATTGAACCTTTTCTTTTTGGACAAACTTTCTTAAGGTGATCACTCTTTTTGCAGAAGAAGTACCTCAACTCCTTATGGATTTAGCCATCAATAACCTTTAATGAGGTTTTGTCCCTTTTCTTGTCCTACTAACTTGCCTTAGCCTTGCCGGTACTAGTACCTTCTGATCGTGTCGTCTATGACCATAAAAATAATCCCCACAATTAACTAACTAGAATAGCTAGGGCAAGTAGGGGTCGAATCCCACAGAGAAGGTTTATGTGATGAACGATATAAAGAAAGAAAAATCTTTTCCAAAAAAATCAATTAGAAAATAGGGGATTGTAAATATTATAAAGCAAACAATTAAACTAAAAATCAAAGCAAAGCAAATCTAAATCTAAATCTAAATCTAAAGCAGATTAATAAAGCAAACAATAATTAAAAATCATACTTCTTCACCAGTGGTATCATTCAATCAAATTAACTATGGATCCTCGATTTAAAAGGTGAATTTCACATCTTATTCTTGACTGACAACTGATATAGGTTTCCCAACATGTATTTTAGATAAGAGGTCGATTAGAGCTGCAGTTATCCCTATTATTCCTTCAGTGATCGATTACTTTCTTAGGGCTTAAAGATCACTTGAGAACAAAGCATTAAGAACAGTTAATTTACACACATGCCTACAAAGTAGAACCATACGAAGAGAAATTTCTCGCCCTTCGGTAGACAAATACCCATTAAGCAGCGATTAAACAAACCTAATTTGCTACATACAATCAAACTTGAGTGATTAATTCTAAGCCTGATCTAGCCATAGATCTTCCTCTTACATTGTTAGTGGCCACATAACTCAAATAAGATTCAGAATCATAAAATTAAAACAGGGTTTTGACTACTATCATCAAGAACTTAACACAAAATTATAAGTATAGAAATCTCACCATAATCAATTGATTGAATTCACCAAAGGATCAGAAGTATTAAGGATTTAGCTACTCATGGATTTAGGAAAATCCATGAGAGGCATAAGAATACTTACAGGATTGGAGAGGAACGATTTCTCCCCCTTGAAACCCTAGGGACGTCGCACACCTCTATGGCTAGAGAGGGTGTCGACTTCTCCCTCTTCTAAAACTAGAGAAAAACCTAAAAACTAAAGAAAGGTAGAAAGAGAGAATTATCTAAATCTATGATGTGAAGAATTGTGTCTAATGTGTAAGTGTGTGATTTGTGATACAGGAGGTGGCTATTTATAGTGGAGAAATAGGGTAGGGCGGTTTAGGCTCTGACTTGGTATCCAAGTTGTATTAGGTGTCATCCTAGAGTAGAATCCAAGTTAGATGAGGACTCTAGAATTTTCTGGAATTTTCTGGAATCTGGCATCAACTTTGACGTCAAATTCGGGCTTGAAGATGGCAGATCTGGGCTTTTCACTTCAAAAGAAAGTTGTAGAGCTCGGAGTTAGCTTTCCAACGGCTACTCATGGGCTTAAAACGGACATCTGAGCAGAAAGTTATGGCATTTCTACGAAGACTGCGCTGAAACCGGGCTAATATCGCAAATCTGCGCGATTAATGCGGGATTTGGATATTCTTTTGGATATTAGGCCTATTAATTGGGATTTTAACTCCAATTATAGGTTTATATGGGCTGAGTATATTCCCATATAAATAATCCAAAAATCCTCAACTTCAGGGGTTCTTCTGGACTTGGCTTCAATTCTTTGCAATAAAGCTCCAAATCTTCAATTTTGCTTCTTGAATTAATTCTTCAATTATCTTCAAATCTTCAAAATATCTTCAATCACGAACTTCGCATCTTCAAATCTTCATTCCAAATGGCTAAATCCATATTTTAGTAAAAAATCTCCAAAATAGCTCCAAAAAGAGTGAAAAACAATAAGTTTTCACTTTTCTTATCTTCAGGACCTAAAAACACAAATACTAACAAAATAGGGTAAAAACACATATAAAAATAGCAAAAAGTATATAAAAATAGCTATAAAAATATGCATAATTTGAGCTCGATCACCTTCATAAATTGTAAAATGGATAGAGTGTTTTTTTATGTTCTTCAACCTCCCTTCCTCTGTAACCATCAAGGCCTCAACTTCTATTTTCCTTGAGTGAATCGTAATTCACAAGGAACTTGCCAAACTACAAAGAAAGTGAGTTAATAATGAACTAAAAGTGGAAATACTCACTTACATCCATTCCCAACAATTTTTGCTTTGCTGCTAGATTAGCATTTTGTGTCACATGATCTTTAATGAACTATGACCAATCAACTTCCTTGGTCATTAGCTCAAAAATCAAATTTCCAACAATGGACTTTACCATTATATCCAATTGGGGATATCTTTAATTTTCTGCATAAATTCCCATGCATTAACCATATTGGGCATTGATGGCTTAATAGTTTATGCCATCATCATTTACATCAAGTTCAATGTTAGCCTATTGGACCTTTCCTAAGTCTCACAATAATACTTAACATTAATTATATTGTCCACCTTAATGGCTACTAGATTTTATCCATTATGTCTAGGTCCAAATCCATAATACCCAGATAAAACTGGATCTGTACGGACCAATCCTCGTAATTCAATCAATTGAACTTGACAACCCTATTCTAATATAGAACATATTGTTCTGTGCTGCAAACAAAACTCACCACTTTTATGCTTTGAGTAATTTTAATGGATTCAAACAAAATACTAACTTTAAATATGCATTTAAGTGCACCTTTGGGTGATACCTCAAACACATAATCTTTTATGATGCCAACTCAAATATATAATCTTTAATAGACAATTAATCATGCTCAAATAAATATGCTTGTCATCTTTGGATATATAATCTTTAATAGACAATTAATCATGCTCAAATAAATATGCTTGTCATCTTTGGATGTACAAACATATTCACCAAGTATGTTAATTTGCCTCTTTAATTTATCACTAATCATAAGCAATGGTCCACCTTTGGGTGACCTCCTAGCAATATAATTAATGAACCTCAATTGTTCATTCCCATTTAATGGCATCAATACATGAACAATTGAAAATTTACAACTAATGTCTATATGACCTATCAAGTCAGGCCACTTTGGTGACTAACAGGCTCACAATACAATAGACATTTGTGTTGTGAGTACACTAATTGGGGAAATAATTTCCTTATAAGTCAAACAATGTCAAACCAACTTGTAATGGTTAAGAACCAACTAAGAAATGCCTTTAATGTTTGACCTTACTCGCCCCATGTCCTTAATTTATTGTACTATATCAACACCAATGACATGAACAATTGAAAAATACAGTTAATGTCTAAATTCCTTTCAAACTAGGCCACTTTGGTGACTAACTAGTTTTTACTTTTCATTAGACACTTAATATTACATCCTTAAAATCTCAAAATTTAATATGGGAAAAATATAATGATTTTACATGCAATTTCCCTTCATATGAAATAAATTCAATTGCCCAAACATATATTTCATCTTAATATTGCATGATCCACCAGACAAAACTTGATTTGAAATTATAAATCAATCATATATATGCGACAATCGCAGAAACATATAATATATGCTATAATCATGCAAAGCAATCAAACATATTCATCGATTCAGGTGATGAGCAATCAATCGCAAAATTGATTTTTATATCAATCTCATAACCGAAATCTAGTTGGCAACCATAACCTATGTCGCAAATCATGATGTTTAGTTGGCAAAACTTTTACGCAATTTCTAACGACAAGAAAACATACTCAATTGCAAATATTATTATGCGGTTAATTTCAGGCATATAGCGGAAGCGATAAAACTTTAACTATAATGAGTTCTCTCGACTTTCAAGAACAACATATATTCATCTCTAATGGTGGATTTCTGGGTTTTAAACCAAGCTCTGATACCAATTGTAAGCATATTTTCTAATTAATCCATGACGAATCTATAAACACACTTTTATGGTTGGATCTTTTATCCCGAATAAATCAACCACATACAATTATAAACAGGAAAGTTAGAACTTACCCTTGTCAAGTATTTGTGATGTTATGAAGAGAAAGGAGAGGGTTCATCCCTTTATATAATAAACCCTTTAGGTCCTAATCCTAATAGGATTCTTAAAACCTTATGGACCTCTTTAAGGCCTTGTCTAACTAGGATTTTAAGCCCATCAATTAAAACCCTTAATGACAAGGAAAGTCCAAAGTTATATGGGTCAAACCAATTAAATAAATCCAACAAAATGAACCTGAACCCGCCCAATTACCAACTCTACAATTAGCCTACTATTAAACATTGATAAGATTTTGGTCCAAAAAAAAAATCATTGATAAGAAGAAACTTAAGCTTTAAGAGAGGAAGAGAAACAAAAAGGCAAGTTGCATTTGGAAGTGTCAACTTTCCATCTAAACCTATCGAGAGTGATTTACAATTAGATATTATTCTACATGAAATTATAAATACAAACTACGTCAATTAAATGTAACAAATTAATCAAGTCCATATAAGGTGGGACAAAACCCAAATATTTAACAAACTAACCAAGTCTATATAAAATGGGATAAAACATATCTAAAAAAAAATGGGATAAAACCCAAATACAATTACATGTTGGTACCAAAAAAAAAATATAATTACATGTAGGACTTGAATTCAGGAACTCATGTTTCAAATAAGATATATCTACTAGTTAAATTGACAACTCGGATGTCATCTAAAACCTTTTCCTTATCTAAAATTTTGATTTTATTTATAAATTAAGTACAACGTACGTTTCGATCAAATTACATAACTAAAAGAGAAAATTTGGGTGGTTCACGTT
Organism: Corchorus capsularis; assembly: GCA_001974805.1. Lineage (NCBI taxonomy): Eukaryota > Viridiplantae > Streptophyta > Magnoliopsida > Malvales > Malvaceae > Corchorus > Corchorus capsularis. The sequence goes on along the minus strand of AWWV01015697.1, from coordinate 58,696 downwards.
TTAAATTGTAGCAATTCAATCACGTAACTTTTTTTGGTGAAATTCAATCACTTAGCTTAATCATAATATTTTAGTATGGCTGACTATTTCTTCGACCTCTTCCCCTGTTTAATTAACTTCATTACTCAAATCTTGGCAACAAACCTTCACCTAACAATTCTTAATTTCATTTTTTTAATGGAACCAACAAGTATGTTCCACGCAGTCATCACTAATCATGATATATGTGCTGAAAAATAGTCATTAAATTCCAGCTGGTTACACCCTTAATACATCATTATAGTATAATTAATAAATAATAATAAAATAAAAGTTCTTATTTTATTTTGCAATATACTAGTAAATTTGATGACATATTTCCTATGTCATTCTCAAGAAAGTCAAGACACGAGAGGAGGAATGCTTTGCTCATGCTTGAAGAAATTCTCGGGATCAATCTTGGTTTTCACCTTCACTAATTTGTCAAAGTTATCCTTAAAATACTTGCGACCCCAGACACTTGCTTGGGCATAACTTGTCATCATGTTACCTTCACTGTTCGTTCCAATGTCATTATCTCTGTAATTAATATATGCTTGTCGTGGAGATTTTGAAACAAAGGAGCTCATGAAACTGTAGAGTTTCCTGATCCAACTTATGAACTTTTCAGATTTTGCACTGTCCTCTTGTTGGGAGCCCACAGTGTATGCAACCATGAACAAGTTTCCAGCCCTGTGTGGAAATGGAATTGCAGACTCTGGAATTTCATCCATTTTACCTCCATAAGCAATGAAAGCTACAACCGCAGACTCTGCATCTTCGTCATAAAGTCTTGACCAAATCCCTTCGAGTGCAGTCTCGGGAATTGGTTTTTTCACATAATCGGTCTTTGTCTTGAATGAGGGAGAATTGAGAGTAGTCTTGTAAGTCCTGTCGAGTAAAATATCCAATGATTGGTTGTTTCGAATTTGCCCAAAGTAAAGAATTGATTCGATCCAACTCATTTCGGTGCAGTTTTCCTTCTTCAATCCCAATTCAGGAAATCTCTCTTGCATCAATGGAATAAGCTCATCGATCCCACCATGGAAAAAGGAACTGAAAGAAGCTCGAATGGTTCTTTTGCCATCTTGACTGGAATTCACCTTTCTCATTGTAACAGCAGAGAAAAATTCACCAGGAAGCTTGGGAGCAACAGATTGCCATTTGTGAACAAGTTTGGTTGCATTTTGTTCCAGGGTTTTGGTGATTGTGAACACTGTGACGGTTTCTGGAACAGAGACCAACTTCACTTTCCATGCAAGGACAATTCCGAAATTTCCACCTCCGCCTCCTCGAATGGCCCAAAATAAATCTTCCCCCATTGATTTTCTATCAAGAATTCTTCCTTTAACATCAATCAATTGAGCATCGATTACGTTATCAGCAGCAAGGCCGTGTTTTCGGAACAATAAACCATAGCCTCCACCGCTGAAGTACCCACCAATTCCGACAGTGTGGCATATTCCTGCTGGGAAGGCAAGTGTTCGACTCTTTTGAGCAATTGCATAATAAAACTCGCCAAGAATTGCACCTGATTGAACCCAAGCAATTTTGTTCTTCTCGTCAATGGCAACCGATTTGAAATTGACCAAATCAAGGACGAGAAATGGGACTTTAGAGACATAAGAAAGCCCTTCGAAATCATGGCCACCACTCCGAGTTCTAATTTGGAGGCCATGTTTTCTCGAACAATAAATTGTTGCTTGAATATGGGAAACATGGAGTGGTGTTATAATGACCAAAGGTTTTGGGGTAGCATCCGAAGAGAATCGAAGATTTTGTATCCTAGACTCCAAAACAGAGGAATATGAAGCATTGTTTTGAGTGTAGATGACTTTGGAGATTGAAGAAATGTCCTTGCCATGAAAAGAAGAAAGGCAATGAAGAAAATTATGCTCAAGGGCATTAGACGAAGCTGCCCATGACAAGAATACGAGAACAACCAAAAGAAAGGTAGAAATATGAGAATTAAGCTTCATATTTTATTTCTGAAAGCTGATGTTAATTAGCATAATTTGTTTACCAAGATATGGCTTATTTATAGTAGTAGAAACAGGGATGCTATTGCTAGCTTGCAATTTGCAATAGCATGCGACATTTCAAAGATGTGACTTTTTAGGCTCGAGGGTGAATTAATGGAAGACTATTTGGGCCAAGGGGGCCGCTGCTGTTGCTTGAAAAATTTTGTTTGACTTGTATTTGGTTTGCGTCAATAGGTCTCAAGGATTCGGCCAAAAAAAAAATATAGGTCTCAAGGAAAATCCCATTATATCTTCCTACTATAGAGTATCGACGACGATTAATATCTTCAATATTTTGCTTGTCTTTTTTTTTCCCTTCAGAAAAAAGTCTCTTGGCGGGCATCAATCCTAGAGGCTCTCAATCCCCCTCACCCTCTTAAACTCTAGGGGACTCAATGGCGAAAGGCTCACCTGTAGGTAGTAGTAGGGATTAACAAGAGTACTAGATCTTAATCCAGGATGGGAACAAATAAAAGTCTAAGTGAGAAAACCTTGTGTTTACTCAGACTCATGATCACATCTGCAGCAAATCTTACACACTTAACTTTTAAAAAATATATTTTATAATATATATTTAAAAATTATTTGATACATTATCAATATAAATTTATACTCTACAAACGAGCTAAGAAATTAAAACATATCACATCTTTTAATTAATTTTATATTTAATATTCAAAACTATTCCATAAACATAACAACCCTTTAACCCGTATGTATTAAACTCCATCGATGATATAAATGATTAGATTTTGAAGAATGTGAATTCAAACTGAATGGTGTTTATTGTTCTATTTTAAAAAGTACATGTAGCATATAGCTAGACCGGGCCAGCAAGATTTTCACCTAATTATTGCAAATCTCTATAGTGGTTAATTTAATAAAATATATCGACAATAGTCGTAGGCATGATTGATATTTGATAATGAATAAATTTATATAAAAAATCATCTAAATTATTAAAACTCATCATATTTATCAGAAACTGGACCGAAGATTGAACCGGTGAAGATCTTGGGTCACTGAATTAAGTTTTTTAATTAAAATAGTAAAATAATAAAAATTAAAAATCTATACTATATAAAAATACGAATTTTATAAAACTTTTGAATCATCCATTATACCTTATACTCTATTTTTATTTAATCAAAATCTAATATCCTTATAACTATTTTATTTTTATCATTTTACTATTTTACTTTTATAGTTTTACTCAACTAAAAGTTCTATTTTAATTTAATTATATCTAATATCCTTATACCTATTTTTTTTGCCATATTACTAAATTAATTAAAAAGTTTAGATATATTAGAAATTTTAAAATATATTTCTTAAATGATATTGTTTAAATTTTATAGTTTTTTGTTAGAAATAAACTTTTACAGTTATTCTACTAAAAACTCTATTTTTATTTAATTAAATTCAATATTTTTATAAATATTTTATTTTTACCATTTTAATTTTAAAAAATTGGAGACATTTTGATAGTTCTAGACCCATTTCAATTTTATTATAATATAAACTAATAAAAGTATTATTATCAAGTTCAAAGGTTAAAATAAGTTGTCTAATTATTAATTATTCATATTTTTTAAAACTGATTAAGTTAAAATTTATTGAAAATTTAATTATTGTGATTGATCTTTTTCTATTTCTAGAGTGTGTATCGGTACGTAGTTTAATGTATTGGAGTGATGACAAGAATTTAAACTTTTAAAAAAAAAAAAAAGAGTAACATGCAATTATTTCCTATTGACTTATAAGGTTAGAGGAGTCAATTGGGCGGGTTGGACGGGTTTCGAGTTCGGGTCATCAGGGTTTAGCCCAAATGAGTCAGGTAATTTTCTCGGGTTATTTGGATTTTGACTCATCTAGGTTTAGGTCATTCGGGGCTCCGGTCTGCTGGGTATAGGGTCAAGCGAGTTCAGGTTTTGGCCTCAAGTCACTCGTGTTTTGGGTTTTTCGGCTTGAGGACTCAGATCAATGGATCAGCAATTTATTTAATATCTTTATTATTCGATTTTTTTTACAATCGACTGATGAAGTTTAGCAAACTGCATATACGGAGTTAAAAAGTTAACATGTGTCCCTTTATATATTAATTTTGAATATTAAATACATAATTAATTATGAAGTGGGGTATGTGTTCAAATAAATATTGGTTATATAATATCCGAATTTATGTTCTTTCATTACATCAATTAAAATTATAAATTAATTAATAATATAAGTATCCATAAAAATGAAAATAAAATTACAACATTTATCGGTGAGATTATTAGTATAGTAGTAAAACCTAATAGAAAAAATTGTCAAGAAATTACTAATTAATTATTATTATCAATTCATTATGTAAAAAACAAATTACTAATTATAAATTTATCATAAGTTATTCATATAATAAATTTTAGAAAATTTAATAAAATTATAACAATAATATAAATTTTATTGAATAAAAGATAATTTAGAATGGTTAAAATTATAACAATTTGGATTTTATCGAATAAAACATAATTTTAGTTTATAATATTCTTGGATCATTTGGGTTACGGGTTTGTTGGGTTTGGATATGACGGATTCGGGTCGTTTATTTTTTCTGATCAAATCGGGTTCGGTCAGTTGGATGGGTTATCGAGTTTGGATCAAGTTTTGACTGTTTTACTTATAATTAATTTCAATTATTATTTTTTTAATTAAAAAATAAAGGGTAACATGCAACGCATGTGGAAGTGAAAACTAGTAGTTATAAAGATATTAGATTTAATTAAATAAAAGTAGAGTTTTTAGTTGAGTAAAACTATAAAAGTATAAAAATTGGAATTTAAGAAATATATTCGAAAAAAAAGGGTATAATAGACGATTCAAAAGTTTTATAGGAGATCGTACTTTTTAATATAGTATAGATTTTATTTTTTATATATATTAGATACTTATCTAATTAAATAATATTCATTTTCATAAATTTGGTAAGTTGAATGCTTAACTGGTGGTTAAAATGTTGTATTTTTACCTACAAAATCAAGTTCAAATCCTACATTATCATTTATTTTTTAAAATTTTGTCAAAACAGTTTAATTACTGGTTCAATAATCGGTTCAACAAGAACCATTAAAAAACCACCAGATCAATTGGTTTTTAATGGATCAATTGCACACTGGGGCCAATGTATAGTACTATAGTATTATTAATTATTCCATATCTTTTCACTTTCACCAAAAAAAATAATTTCATATTTTATCTTTTGAGTTTTGATGTTATATCAACTAGGTAGACTACCCGCGCTTCGCCGCGGGTCTTTTTATTCTCTTTTGGAAGAAATTGATAATTTATCTTAAGATATAATTTTTTGTGAGAAAAGTAAATTATAATATTGTATAGACAAAAACAAAAAATTTGAACAATGAGGTACACCATATATCTGTTTAAAAATCACTTTAAAGAGTGCTTATTTTTTTTACGTGCAAAAAATAAAACATAATAATGTACCAAAAAAGAGGCATATTTAGCATCAGTATTCGAAGTTACAAATTGTATCAACTAATGAATTTTACCCATGAATACATAGACTTAAAATCATAAGTTTAACCAAATATTTATTCCCATATTAAAATGGGGTGATTGGGTGACTTAATCCAACTTATGGTCAATTTAAGAGGAATATACCATGAAACTCAACTTAGACTTGAAACATAAAATTTCGGTTAAAATAGAATTAGTAAAGGACTAAAGAGTATAAAGTAGAAAATTTTGAGGGTCATTCGGTAAATAATTCAAATAAGAAAGTATTAGTTGTTTGAGATATTGAAACATAAAAATTCCCTCTTCAGTCCTTAACGAAACTCATAAATCAAACACAGCCTTCGGGTCCTTCATGAAACTCATAGATCATGCAATAACCTTTAAACCGAGACTTGAATGACTTCGACTGGACATGCAGATAAAAAAATTTACACAATATTAAATAGACCATCAATCGAAACGATGAAACTTCGAAAGAATTTTTTTGAATTTAAACAAAAAAAAATGGGCTTTTGATCAGACAAATAGATCATGAAATTAACTTTTAATAGAAACATGAATTATCTTAATCAGACAAATGGAAAAAAAAAGTAAATAAATAAAACCGAAGCGTTGAATCGAGTGAGATATAATTAGTAAAGGACTAAATAGTATTAAGCAGAAAAATATGAGGGTCATTTGATAAATAATCCAAATAAGAGAATATCTATTGATATAGAGATTTCAAAACATAAAAATTCTCACTTGAGCCATTCACAAAATTCATCAATCAAATTTAGTTTTCGAGTTGTTCACGAAAGTCATGGATCATGCAATAACCTTTGAATTAACACTTGAATGACTTCAATCGGACATGTGGATAAAAAAATTACACAATATTAAATAGAACGCCAATCGGAACCAAAAAATTTCAGAAGCATTTTTAGGATCAAAACGTTAAAATTAGTTTTTGAATCTTTCACGAAAGTTGTAGATCATGAGATCACCTTTTAATAGACACCTGGATCACCTTAATCGGACAAAGAAAACAAAAAATAAAACAATCAAAGCCGAAACGTTAAATCGACCAAGCTAGAATTCACAAAGGACCAAATAGCATAAAGGAGAAAACTTAAAGGGCCATTTGATAAATTACCCAATTTATAAAGTGATTATGGTGGAATATGGGACCCACGGAGGGTAATTTTTTGACAAAATTCCTAAAATGCCCTCGTTCTTTAACTCAAATAACAAAAAAACCAAATATGAAATGACCGAAATACCCCTATCAATTTATTCTTGAAGTAATGATGCTAAATCTTTTGATCGGTTTTTTAGACATTTCACTTCTTGTTATTATTGTTTTTTATAATCTGATCTGCTGAAATTTCAAGGAAAACGAAAATATTCCAATATTATATTCCATAGTAGAGAAGACAAGTTTGTCGATGTTTATCTAATGTGTTTTTACTGTTGCTTGGCTTGGCGGTGCCCGTGCATGTTCCTTGTTTGCATTTCTATCACATGATCTGGAATTAACAGGAAATTTTTAAAAGTGAGAAAAAGTATTACCACATGTGATTGAAGGGTAAACTAGCTAGTTTGATAAATGTTTATATATATATAATATATATAGTAGTAGTATACAAAATACAAATGACTAATTTACATTTTTTATCACCAAATTATTTGTATTACCTTCTCATGCAAGTGCAACGCACGAAACTTAGACAAACTTGTTGCTAAAAAGTAAAAACATTTTTAAAAATGTTAATGCGCGGAAGGTATTGTCAGAAATAGTATTCATAAAAAATATTAGTATAATGTCGGCAATGAACTAATGATGGATTTTACCAGCTCTGAGGTCCCTCCATTATATGGGTTGAGCTTGTAGCCAATAAATTTAATAATGTATTGGAAATTTTTTTTGTCTGATATTGGGAGTTTGGTAATTGGTGAAAAAGAAAAAACAAAAGTTGAATTAACCGCAAAAGTTTCACGTGCTTCTTTCTTTTTTCCAGAGTTAATGGAGGAATGACTTAATGTTTTTTTAAAAAAATTAGGTTAGTAAAAATGCAATTCAGGTGATTACAAGTATTTCTAAACCCCACTAAACCCCACTACTAAGGTATTATCAATATCCAATTGATAAGTCATTTTTAAATAGTTAGTACACCTAGTATTCAAAGACGTCTTTTCCTAAAATTAAATTTTAGACATATTAACCCTATAAATTATTTCTAAAATACAATAATCAATAGAAATCATATAGAAACTTCAACCTAAGGCCTCAAGAATTCGGTATGTACAATCCCCGTAAACCAAATGCTAAGTGCACTATAAATTATTAACCAAAGCAATTTAATCGTACATAATTTATCAGAAACAATCCTAATCTAACTCATATGATATGATCTTGAGCGATCAATATGAAAAAGGAGGAATAGAATGTTCATGTTTGAAGAAATTCTCTGGATCAATCTTTGTCTTCACATGTACCGGCCTTTCAAAGTTATTTTTGAAATACTTATAGTACCCCAAACTCTTGCTTCCGCATAATTTTTGTTGTCTTCGTTATTCATTCCAATATCAAGATCTCTATAATTAACATAAGCTTCTCTTGGAGACTTTGAAACAAAATGAGTCATGAAACTATAAAGTTTTCTAATCCAACTTATATACAAAAAAATAATAATAATAAAAAATCATGAGAGTGGAGAGTTTTCCGGCAACACACGTCTCAGTCAAGAGTTTCAGTCGATTGGAGATCCAGTTTAATTCAATCCTTGTCACCAACCTCTGTAAGAGAGTTTCAAGAAATATGTTATGGGATGCTTTCTCGGATTATGGAAGGATCGCAGATGTTTTTATCCAGCGTCGTGCTAATATTAAGGGGCCTACAACCTTTGCTTTTGTCAGATTTTAGGAGGAAGGAGGATGTTCGTGCTATGGAAAAAGCATACCATAGATTTCTAGAAGGTATCAGAATTATAGTCTTCAAGGCCAAAGCTGTCAGAAATTACAACAAGTCAGAAAGAGGCAGGGAAAGAGTGGCAAGTCTGTTAGCGGAGGATAGAATTAAATCAAAAGACGCCAAAGCTAATGGGAGAAGTTACAAAGAAGTGGTCAATGACATCAAGAATGGAGATGGACAGTTAGAATTTGCTCAAGTAGTGAAAAACGGACAGAATAGGGAATCGAAAGAGTTAAATTCTGGTAACTCTGTATCTCAGATAGTTGAAGAAAAGGAATTCGAAGTTGAGATTCCTATGGAAGAGATGAAATGGCTTGAAAAGTGTGTGGTGGGTAGATTACACCCAAATGTGACTATTAATCATGTCAAAGAAACTGTTATGGGGCTGAATTTAGATGTCAAAGTGATCCCCATTAGTAATGTTAGAGTGAAGGTAGTCTCAAAGATGAGTGTTCTTGTTCCGGTGAGAAGGTACTTGGAATTAGCGTATGAGCAGAGACCTTGGTAATTGAGGAAACAATTAATGATACCTTAGTGGCAGTGGTGAAGGAGACAATGTATAGGTTAATGCTATATGTTAATGCCGCTAGCATTATCACTTCAATAATAGGTTAATGCCGTCCTTGGGAGTGGATTTTATGTTTGATGAGGAATAGCAGTTAGCTAGATTGGAATTGGGCTCAGCTAAAAGTGATGGGCCCGTGGTTGATAATTCTAAAGCTATAATTTGTGTTGGGCCAGAGGGTTTGAGCTCTTATAGAGCAGGAGAAGGCTTAAAGTGGGTTGGTGCTATGGTAATTTTTCGAGTGAATTCTTTTTTAATCATGAGAATTGCAACTTGGAATATTAAGGGGTTAGGAAGAAAAGAGAAAAAGAGGGCGGTGAGATCGTTGGTATGTAAGGAAGCTTTGGAGATGGTGTTTATTCAAGAAACAAAGATTAATGGTGAAGATAAGAGTTTGTTAAAACGTCTTTGGGGAAAGGGTAGTTGCAATAGTGAAGTGGTGAATTCTGAAGGTGCTTCGGGTGGTCTATTAAAAGTTTGGAGAGATGATTTTTTTTTAGAAAGATTTTGTAATTGTGAGTATGAGATACATTTTAGTTGTGGGGGTTCTTAAATCTAATGGTGTAAGAGTTGGTTTTGGGAACTTTTATTTATGCCCCTAATGATGATGTCGAGAGAGAATTGTTCTTTGAAGATGTTAAGCATGTTCTTGCTGGACAAAATATTCCTTAGGTGCTAGGTGGGGATTTTAACGTGGTTCGTGGTCCTGATGAGAAGATTGGTGTTGTTGATAATCCCGCTATGAATTGTTTTGTTAATTTCGCTGATGATCTTGGCCTGATTGATCTTCCAATGATGGGTGATAGTGTTTCATGCTCACGTAGTCTTAATTCCAAAAGGGAATAGCTCGTCCTCCTTTAAGGATTTCGGCCAAGTACATTGTTAAATACCTCTTATAAGATTCTCTTTATGGTCCTGGTGCAACGATTTAGGCTGATCTTTCAAACAATTATTGGCCCATTTCAAAATAGTTTTCTGGCAGTTCGAAGGAGTTTGGGTAATATTCTTAATACTCAATAAGTAGTATGAAACGCAAAGGCAGACATGGGCTATAATTTTGAAAATTGATCTGCAAAAAGAATATGATAATGTGTCTTGGCAGTTTATAAGGGAGGTTCTTGTGTTTTATGAGTTTCCTTCGAGATTTATTGATCTTATTATGTTTTGTATTGGGAATATTGATCTGGCAGTAGTTTGGAACGATAAAGTGCTTCGGGCGTTCAAACCACAACAAGGCCTTTATCAAGGTGATCCACTATCTCTGTATCTATTTATCTTGGTGATGGAGCGATTGTCTCACATGGAGAATGTGGAGTAGAAATTGTGGCGTCCGGTAAAATCATCCCGATCAGGACCAAAAGTATCTCACCTATTTTTTGCAGATGATTTAATGGTGTTTGCTGAGACTTCTGATGTTCAGGTTATAGTGAAAGATCCCTTGGAGGATTTTACCAAAGCTTTCGGCTTTAAAGCGAGCCTTGAAATATCCAAACTATGGGTCTCACCAAATATTCATAATCAAGTAGCTTTGGAGTTGAGTAATTCTTGTGGTATTCCCTTAACCCACAACTTGGGAACATATAGGGGTGCCTATTATACATGGACGGGTCTCAAAAGCTACTTAGGGGCATGTGGTTGATAAAGTCATTAAGAAGCTGGCTAGTTGGAAGGGAAAAGTTTTGAGTTATATAGGGAGATGAACTATGATTCAGTCTACTTTGAGCTCCATCCAATCTATATGATGCAAATAACCATGTTACCAGCAGCCTTGTGTGAAAGGTTAGATCAAGTGAATTGAAACTTTCTCTAGGGTGGGGAGGTGAAGAAAACACATGGACATCTTGTAAACTATGATCGAGTTTGTCGTCCGCAAAGGAATGGTGGGTTGGGGTTGAGAAAAACGAGATCAACAAACATTGCTCTCCTGGCGAAAATGGGTTGGAAATTGCAAATGAGAAAACATTTTCACTTTGTACGAAAGTCTTTCTTAAGAAATACCTTAAAAAAAGCTAAATTTGTTGATATGGAGTCAAAAGGGGGAGGTTCTTCTACTCTGAGGGGGATTTTGAAGACCTTAGATTGTGTATGACGTGACTTACGGTGGTCTATTGGGATGGAAAATTAGTGAGTTTGTGGCATGATTGGTGGGTTGGTGATGGTCCCTTGATTCATTTGGTGCAAGCTCATCAACAAAATTTATCGAGGGTTATCAAATTAGAGTTGATACATTAATTGATGAAGCAGGAAACTGGAATTGTGGTGAACTTCAAATTTTGCTTCCAACATCAAAATTGGAGGAAATTGGTTCGGATTAAATCAAACAAAATGACAAAACCAACTCAAAAAAAACAAACTAGAGATCTGAATCTTTTGTCAAGCACACGGGTGTGACAATCAAGGAAGAAGAGGAGTTGTAAATAAAGGCACCAAATGAAATCTTTGAACATATAAATATTTACTACACATTTCAATTAATAAAATAAAATTGAGTGGCAAATGCTAAAATAAATTTTTAGACTTAAAACCTATAAATTATTTCTAAAATACAATAATCAATAGATATCTTATACTGTTGTAGTTCACATGTGGGTGGCGCATCTCACATCACAAAAGGATGGGCTGTAAAAGTGGCATATATACCTGAAAGATCCAAGAACACATATGCTTAAACTCTTGATTTCAAGTTAGTGTTCGATAGGTATATATGGGCCACATTGGTGGGCTAGCAAGATTTGGTTTAAAATGAGGTCGGCTTTCTCTCCCACAAATGGTATTAGGACTAGGTTCGATTGTAGTTTGGTGGTGCACAGCTATGTTTAAAAACAAAAGGCTAAATGATCAAATCAGGACCTAACCTTTGGGCATTTACTCATTTCAGGGCCTAACCTATTGATTGCAACGACCCCGCGGAGCATAAGGAATGAATTACTTGATTCTCGGGTCTTAACATACCCAAATCGTAACAAATCAGGAAAAACGTCAACAAATGTTACCGCGTGTAAGGCACGCGCTACATAAAACGCGTTTGACCCTGATTTGAGCAACTAGCTATAGGTTAGGTTAGGTCTTGATATGAGCATTTAGGCAAAATAGATTTGTTGGTGTACTGTTTCTGGGAAAAAAATAGTTGTGTGCACAGATGGTACAGGATGTGGTTAAGTGTGAATAAAGTCCAAAGAAACGGGCCACATAAGTATTGGACATGACAGAAATACCGAGTTAGTGAACAAAGTCCAAAAAGAATGGGCCACTTAACTGGCCGGTTATCCGCACGGGCAGAGACGGAACCAAAAATTTTGATTTGAGGGAACGAATATTATCTTGTATGATATTATGGGGCTTTTTTGTTTGGTGTTTATGATATATAATAAGTACTCATATACAATGTATAACAAGAATTTCAAAAAAGAAAAGGTCATTTATAACCATCTCTATATCAAAGTTTAAAATTTTCAATAACTTTCCTTTTGGTTGAAATGACCAAAACTTAGAATTTAAAGAGTTAACGGTTTCTAAACTCTCCATTCTCCTAGTTAAATTAAGTAAACTCCTTTCACTACCTCTTATATATTAAAAAAACTAACTTCTCATAATATTGTTTATTAAAAATTCATCGTATACCTTACTTCTAGTTTAGTTGTCACTAAAAACACCATTAGTTTAAGAGGTTTTTTCTAAAGTTATATTGTTAGAATGTAGTTAAGGTTTTGGCCATTAGGCCCAAAAGGTGAAACTCAAAAGCAAACCATTGATTTTACATCCTTATTTACAAGTAAATTGGTTAATTTAACCTATTAAAAAGTTTATACTAAAACTATATATAATATCTATATATATCTTATTAGGGCGAAATTGAACTTCAATTCATATACATGACAATAAAAGTACACAGGTGTTTACGCCCCCTAGTTATGTCTATGAGCATGGGGAGATTTGTCCCATATGAACGGGGAAGTATGTTGGAGTTCACATGTGGCTTTCGCATCCACATCACAAAAGGATGAGCTGTAAAAGTGACGTATATATCTGAAAGATTCAAGAGAACATATAATTAAGTTTTTGGGTGTATATATGAGCCATGTTGGCGGGCCTCGAAAGATTTGGTTGAAGACTTTAACTTGAGACCTCTCAACCCAAAAGCTTGAATTGTTAACCAAAGCAATTTTAACCGTACATAATTTATTAGCTTGAATTGTTAACCAAAGTAATTTAACCGTACATTATTTATTAGACCTCATCTAACTCATGGTATGATTTCTTCAGCGATATAACATACATAATTAATTAGACTCTACAATCCTCATTTAACTCATGGCAAGATCTTCTTCAGCGATCAATATGAAAAAGGAGGAATACTTTGTTCATGCTTGAAGAAATTCTCTGGATCAATCTTCGTCTTCACCTGTACCAGCCTTTCAAAGTTATTTTTGAAATACTTATGACCCCAAACTCTTGCTTCGTCATAATTTGTTTTGTCTTCGTTATTCATTCCAATATCAAGATCTCTATAATTAACATAGGCTTCTCTTGGAGACTGTGAAACAAAAGGAGTCATGAAACTGTAAAGTTTCCTAATCCAATTTATATACTTTTGAGATTGAGTATTTTCCTCTTCTGGCCAGGCCACGGTATATGCGATTTTGAACAAGTTGCCAGCTCTGTGCGGATACGGAATTGCAGTCTCTGGAATTTCATCCATTTTTCCACCGTAAGCAACAAAGATTAAACTAGCAGATCGTCCTTCTTCCTCGAAAAGTTGGGACCATATCCCCTTGAATGCAATTTCAGGAATGGGTTTCTTCACATAATCAGATTTTGATTTGAAGGGAAAACTAAGAAGAGAATTACCCCTGTAAGTCCTGTCAAGTAAAATATCTAAGGATTCATTTGGAAGCTGGTTTAAATAGATAATAGATTCAACCCAACTCATTTCTATGCAATCTTCCCTCCTTACTCCAAGCTCAGGAAATTTTTCTTGCATCAATGGAATGAGCTCATTTACACCACCAAGAAACAATGAACTAAAAGAAGCTTGAATCGTCATCCCATCTTGACTTGAATTCACCCTTGTTACTCTGGCCATTGAGAATATATCATCAGGAAGATTGGGTGCAACATATTGCCAACGATTAATAACTTGGGTTACATTTTGTTCCAAGGTTTTGCTGATTGTGAATACCGTCACAGTTTCTGGAATAGGGACCAATTTCAGTTTCCATGCAAGAACAACCCCAAAGCTACCGCCTCCACCTCCTCGAATGGCCCAAAACAGATCTTCTCCCATGGATTTTCTGTCAAGAAATCTCCCATTAACATCAATAAATTGTGCATCGATAACATTATCAGCTGCAAGGCCGTATTTTCGGAACAATAAGCCCCAGCCTCCTCCACTGAATTGCCCCCCAATTCCCACAGTGTGACATACACCAGCTGGGAACGCCAGAGTTTTTGTTTTTTCAGCAATTTTGTAATATAGTTCACCGAGTGTCGCAGCAGATTGAACCCATGCCACTTTATTTTCCACATCAACATCGACTGATCGAAAATGAACCAAATCAAGGATAAGAAATGGAACTTTGGAGACATAAGAAAGGCCTTCGTAATCATGGCCACCACTTCGAATCCTAATTTGGAGGCCATGTTTCTTTGAACAATGAATTACTGCTTGAACATGGGAAACATTCAAGGGTGTTATGATAACTAAAGGTTTTGGGGTAGTTGTGGTTGAGAATCTAGGATTATGAAAGGCAGACTCAAAAACAGATGAATATGATGAATTGGTCAGTGTGTAGGTAACTTTAGTAATGGAAGATGATATTGAGTCCTCGTCAGATTGAAGTGAAGAAAGGCATTGAAGAAAATTGTGATGGGCATCAGCTGAAACTGAAGTTGCCCATGAAAATGAGAAGAATATTAGAACAATAAAAAGAAATGAAGACATGATTGAATTGTAGTGAAGAAACATCATTTAGTACTGTATGTTCCAAATTGATAATTTTGTGCTGAGTTTACACATATAAGAGCTCCCCTGTTTATAGGAAGGATTAAATTACAGAGGGCAACGCTTTGAGGCACCAACAGATGTTTAAGTGAAGAGAAAATGTTGCCTTACGCCATTAATTTCCTTGTATTTGGGTTTGACTCCATCGAACTCAAAAATTGCCTAATAATGTTAGAAAAAACAATTTAATTTTTTAATTAGAAGCCAAGTATACTTTTTCTGCATCTGTTTCTGGATGCTAATTAGTTTCAAAAGTCCATTGCCTCCTGCCTCATTTTTCAAACACCTTTTTCCATGACCAAATTAACAAATTGGCATATCAGAAGAAAAGTCTGAATTGACTTTCAAGGCGATTTGACTTACTCTTTGGGGAATTTAGCCAATTTCTGCTGTATCTGGCACAAGAAATTTGATGCTTGACATCTTCTAAAAGCCTGTATTTTGGAAAACTCTCATAAATATATATATCAGGCTTGACTTGGTCTATTGCATATAAAAATGGTTTTGATTTTGACTCGGACCTCCGGATGAAGCTCAGCACATTGATACAAATTAGTTGTCCACAATGCCTTAATGGACAAGTTCATGTTCATTCTAGATGAATAGTCAAAAATATTAAGCAAAGTGAAAACATGCATGGTCAGCCCCTCAAAAATGGAGTATTAATATTCCCCAATGTCAGATCAGAGTTAATTTCCTCTCCACTCTCTCTACACTATACCTACATTAATTAAAGTATATTACTGTATAATAATTATTATATTACTAAGAGCCTGCCATGATTAAACCCCCTTATGTGTGTTCTTTTTCTTCTCAATTTCTTGAAATAGGATGAAGTTATACCTTCCATAAAATTAAAACTGAAGCAAGTGAATTAGAAACATATAGTATTTAGCAGAGTTAAAGAAGAATTCTTAGTGAAAAGTTTGGTCATGGTCGATGCTTTGCAATGCTTGGGCATTGACTACCATTTCCAGGAAGAAATCAAACAAGTTAAAGGTCAGTTCCTCACATTTGGCAATTTTGATCTCTGCAATCATAATCTTTATGAAATTAATTAATTTTACCACGATTTAGGTTGTCCAGACATGAGGAAATTATGTTTGGACAGGAAGCATGCGCCTTTTTTTTTTTTTTGGCCAAAAAGCATGCGCCTTATTAACTCATTTATATAATTAAGAACTAGAAAAAGGAAAAAAAAAAAATACTACCAATCCATGGAGGACAGGTTGCCGCCCCTTTTGAATCGATAACTGTTTGATGGGGTTTGCTACCCAACCATTGAGGATGGGGGTGCCTCCCATAGCCTACAGCCGGACGGCTTAGCTGGGGCGAAGGCGGATGCTCGCTTGCCCCAGATATTGCTTTAGACTAGGTGGGCACCATAAGCATATAATCAAGGCTTTTATAAATGGAACAGAAATCAAGTATTTTTTCGATGTGGGATTAGGCTATTATAATCATTAACACCTAAAATTAGAACACAAGAAAACAAAAAAAAAGGCAAAGAAACATCCAGTCACTAGTAGAAGAATGAAGAATGCTGATGAAGCAAATGCATTTCGAATATGGTTTTCTTTCTTTTCTTCCATAACTGAGAATAAGAAGACTGACTCAAACCCCATCAAAACCATATTTGAAGTCTCATTACTATCTGGCTTCTTTTTTTATCCCCATAAAGATTCAGTTTACAAATGCATTGTTGGAGTGGAGTGGCTTAAGTTTAACATAGTTACTTCCCTATATCTTCTATACAACTTACTCCTTAATGCTAAACATAATGTATTCCTTCTCTTCTCCCCAATATGACAATCCAAGTTACTAGTGGATGATAGATGATTTTCTTACTCATGTAAAGCTTTGATCTGAATAATTAAGAAGGCATAATTATGTTCAAATGTGTCTAAGCACGTACAGTAATCTGAAATTGAAAATCTTACTCAAACTTCAACATTTCAATATGTAATTCACCCTCCATTACAAAATACAAAATTGGGGTGGGGGGGGGGGGTTTCAGCAAGTGGAGCTATAGTACTCTTCCAGCTGAAACTCCCACTCATCCAAGTTTCTTGTTCCATTGCTTTTACTACAACAAGGGTAGCAAGAGCAAAAGCAAGATGTTGGCCATTTTGTTCTCTGATTCTTTTTCCTCTCTTCTTCCCATCTCATTTTCAATATGCCTTTGACTTCTGTCTCATACAAATCGCTTCCTACAGGTGAATATTGCTGTTGTTTCTTGGAAGCCGAGTTTGTAATCTTGGCAAAAACATCCTCCATTTTCTTCTTCCATTTGGACTTTTTAGGTTGCTTTCGTCCTGTCCTATATTCAAAAGAACAAGCAGCAGTGCTTGAACTGGTGCTTACAGCACTTGGTTCAAACAATGTCCTGAAAGATGGCTGAAGCCCGCTCAGTTTGTCTAAAATGTAAGCCTCTAGTTCATTGTTTTGCTCTTCCAAATTCAGTTTCTCTGCTACTCTTGGAGTCACTTGAAAAATCAAACAGGAAAGTAAAGAAGTCAAATTAGTATAAGGCAATAATAATCAAGAAAGTAAAACCATAAATAAATCATTGCAAAACATACCTTGTTCTTCTATTGAAGGCTTGTTGGTAGTTCCTATTCCTAAGGAAGCATCCGAAGAAATGTTCCTCAGATGAAGAGAGGTTTCGTCGACATCATTATTATCATTCGAAATTATGATGAGGTCTCTCAGTGTTGGACAATTCGGATCCTTGGTTCCTGCAATTGAATTAGCTCCTTGACTGGTTTCGCCAACACAATCTACATGAATATTGATTCCATCAATCTCTTCTCTGCCTCCTTGGAATTGATTTTCTACTTTGAACTCGAAATCTGAATCTGATCCAACTTCATTCGAATTTAATGCTTCCTTAAGTTGTCTTGTTTCACCAAATTTTTCCCAGTTCCTGACAGAATCATCTTCCCTCGCAACGACTTCAAATTCAAAATCCAAAGTGCTGCTTTCAGTTCCTTTAGTTTTCATTGCCAAGCGATCCTGTATAGCTCTTTCAATGCTTCTTCGTCCAGGTATAATTTCACCTTGTGTATTATTTTCCACCCCAGGATGATCTCCAGCTTCATACATGTTTTATTTGAATGATTCTATAGCCCCCAGAAACACAACTTTTATTTAATCTGCCAGACTTGGTTGGTTAAGGTTTTTCTGATAGTGTAGATTTGAAAACCAGCAATCAGATTTTGTGAGGATTCTTTGGCTTCTGGCCCTCTGCTATAGCAAGTAACATATCAAAATCTTATAACTATGCCCATATTTGGCAATTGGAAGAATCCCTCCTAGATGGCAATGTTGAGGTGCAATCATCTCATTCAGCATTTGACCCAACTGATTGAACATAACAAGTAAACTTCATTATTATCATATCATATTATATAAGTATAACACACAATTAATTAATGGTCCAAAATTGGGCATGTAAGCAGGTATTGGTATTTGGTACTAGTATTTGTTATATGTAGATATTATCATTTCGGACCGCGTAAAATTTCTTACTTTGATTCATTCAGATTAGGAATAATTTTTTTGCCAACAAAGGAAATTTGACTCATTTATAGATGCATGTACGGTACCTCAATTCATTCTACACCTTGGTTCCAAACTTAAGGCCTTTGGGTTAGTTTGTGGGCAGGATCCTCTGCAATCTGCACTGATCTCTTTCCTTATTATCATCAACAAAATATTTCAAGATTCTTCTTCCTTTAAAAAGATGTTATTATCCTTTTCTGTTTTCTATTTTGAAAAGAGATAATGTTTGTTGATTTTCTGGTTAAGATTTTTCAGAAACAACTTCTAGCACCACCGAAAAGAACTCCAGGTGAACATGTTCCACATATACACAAGCAGCAAATTTGACCAAATACATACAAAGAAGAAAGATATTTATATGTATTACTTAATTTTGTGCAAATCCTGAATTCAAATAGTTCATAGATGCACAGAATTACCACTTACACTGGATGGGGATAATATTTTCAACAACCAACAAAATTCAAGACTAAAAATCATATCTATATATATCCAAAGTAATGCGTCGGCCGGTGAGAAGGCATCCCTACCTTAATAATATCTCTAAAATTCCAGTCCTTGGCATTATGGTCCTAATTTACAGATGAGCAACATACGAACTGAGTCCAAAGTGGCCTACCCTTCACCTTTCTTTTCTCTCTCTTAATATCAGCTGGATACCTGGCAGGAGAATTCCATTCCTTGCCTGTTTCTGCAATGGTTGGCCCGGTTTCAGGTGCTTCAGGGCCCCGAATTGAGCTAAGTTTGGTACCCAATGCTCCATTATCTTTGGCTACTTTTTCCTCTCTTGGGATTACAACAGCTGGGCTTTCCTTTTCCTTTGAGTTAGGGGACTTCGGTTTGCTTTCAGTATTGGCTTCACCACCCAGTAGGTTCTTCAAAGGAGTGTGCTGCTTTGCATTCCAGTTGGTTACCTTTTCAATAATCTCTTCATTCTTCTTTCTTCCTTGAGACTCGTTTGCCACATGAGTAAGAGAAGGAAACCAGCCAGCTTGCAGAGGTGAGGCTCTGGGGTTTTGTGCATTCTGTTCTCTCTGAATTTCAGTATCAGCAGCTTTTTGTTCACCAGCTCCAGGTTCAACCAATGTCATGAAGGATGGCGGCTCAAACTCCTCTGACTTGTCATTATTTTGTTCTTCAGATGCAACTTTTGGCTTTATGTTGGCTTTCTCTCCTTCTGCCAATGCATGTGATCCAGTTGATGGTAAAGATTCAGTGTCCATGACAGCTACGCTATCTGATAGGGTTGAAAGAACTGTGCCACGCCCAAAAAGAAAACGTGGAGTCAAGTCCCAGCTATCTAAGTCAAGACTATTCCTATAAATATGCATGCAAACACACACACACACACACACGAGTGCAATTATTCAGTTAAATACATCATTTGTTTCATGCAACCTAGAGTAGCCTACAGCAGATCAAACTGGTTTTAAAGTTCATATAAGTTTGTAAATGTTTACTTTAGTCAGATTAGATACTCTCCATCATGCTAAGAGAAGTTTATATCACAAAAAATCCCACCACATTTAATCTGCAAGATGCAAATGTACCTGAAACGGATCCCCAGTGGCCTTCCAAACTATCAGTTTGACTACTTGTTTCAACCGATACATCAACTACAGTTGTATCAAGTTGATGTTTAACAGAAACATTATCAGCCTCCCCTTGCAAAGATGTAGTGCTAATCCCAGAAGCATCCCCTCCAGACTCCTTGGTAGGGATATTATCAACAGCGCCAGAAATTTGACTGGTAGGTTCAGCATCTAAAGGTAAATGTATTAATTCTCTCTTCAAATTATCCTCTGAAGTTCTTTCAAACTCATTTCCTCCAATATGATCTAATGCAGAAGCCTTAAAACCTTCACCAGCATCTCCTTGTACCTCATTATCCCTATTTATTTCGCAGTCCTTATTGTCGTCATCATAACTGTTTGAAACTCTGTTCACTTCTGGTGCTTCAGCGTCCGATAAGGCTCTTACATGTTCACTATTCACTTCCTCTGTCACAACTGGTGATTGATGATGAGTTCTGATGGATTCAGATATAGAGTTTGACTTTATTGAATTGTATCCTTCCTCCAGTCCTCCAATTTCAACTACATTGAATTTTTCAGCTGTCCTTATCCCATTATCATGAGAATTGTCAACTTCAAGCAAGTCAGATCCTGGATTCTTCTGGGACAGAGAAGAGTCATCTGAAGATTCACATGATCTTTCTGTGTTTTTCACATAATTTTCATCATCAATTCTTCTGTTGTTGTCAATTCCAACAGCCCTCTCAGAAATACCCATATCATCACTGCCAACAACATTATTTGACTTTCTAGCCTCATCATCAGGATCCACATCAGGGGATACAGTCTGATCCAAATCATCAGAAACATCAACATGCTGTTTTTCTTCAAGAGAGCTGGATTTGTTGTCCTTGTCATCCTCAGTTGTACCGGTAACAGGGGACTCTAATGCATCAGACCTTTTATTGATCTGAAACGCATCACCTTTCCCCTCAACAATCACTTCTTTAACCATTGCTGACTTTTCTACCTTGATGTCTTCATCCACCCGATTTGTATCAAATTTCTCTTGACAAACAGCATCTCCAACTTCTCCCTTATCAGTGATTACTTCATCACGCGCTAAGGCCTCCGTTTGGGGCAATTTGACTCTCTCATGATCTTTAAAACCCTCAAGCTTGATTTCAGCATTGTCCACCAAAGGAAGATCATTAGGGACTGAAAGCACGTAGACACTATCATTTCCACTTAGCTCTTTGTCATCAACCTCATTCGAATTGACAGAAGTAGCAGAGTCTGCACCTTGAGCTGCATCCGTCTTCAATTCAAAGGTAGAGTGGACCTGCTCCTTCACCTTCAATTGAGCAATATCTTCAGTCAGAATTTTTTCTGAAGTTACCTCCAGTCTCTTTTCAGATAAAGACACTGATTCTTCCTTGTCATCAACCTCATTCGAATTGACAGAAGTGGCAGAGTCTGCACCTTGTGCCGCATCAGTCTTCATTTCAAATGTAGAGTAGACCTTCTCCTCCTTCAATTGAATAATATCTTCAGTCAGAAGTTCTTCTGAAGTTACCTCCGGTCTCTTTTCAGACGCAGACACTGATTCAGATATCTCACCAGAATGTTCACTAGGCAGAGTTAAGCCACCTGCTAGGTTTCTGTTTGACTTGCCTTCGTCATTTTCATCTGCATCAGGCTCTTGTGAGGATTCTGCCACACTATTAGCAGCACCGGCTTTCCCGCTCTCTGCGGAGACAGCTGCTAGTGTTTCTGATTTTATGAGAACCATGTCACTCGAATAACCATTCCTATCATCAGAATCTTTATTATAGCTCAACCCTAGGTCTTGGTGCTCTATTGTGACACTTGACAATGGAGGCATACTTTCTGAAACAGGATTTTCTTTTTCGTTTCCATCAACCGAATTGCGCTGTGATTGATCAAACTCTGCACAGGTAAATAAAACCAAAATTGTTAAAAGAGATCTACAGTTCTAATGCAAGAATATATACCAATGAACAGTTTGGATTATGCTAGCCAAATGACAAGAATAATAATTTAAATTTTGAAAGTATCTGTACTACGGTTCAACATGCTTTGCTTTTTATAGACACTTGATGCAAGTTACAGGCCGCAAATTATTTTAAAATCCTTAAATTTACAAAACAACCAATCTATCAGAATAAAACTTAGAACAGATTTAGCATTGTAGTTCAATGTTCAATTGAATTTTATCGTCCTCATCTCACTGTTATCACTTCTAATCATATTTTGAACCCTTCATTCTCATAGGCTCACATGTATAAGAATAGTAGAATACAGAGGCTAGTATAATAAAATACTAACATAATTTTGTCCTCATTTAATGTCCAGGTCCAACTGTAAAGGCAAGTCTTTTCTTCAACATAATAGCCATATAAACTACAGTAATGCAGACAAACTACCGCTAAGCCTTGTGGATATCCAAATAAGATATGCCATTAAATTGACAAGCAACTGACAGAATTAATTTCTTAGACAACCCATTTATTAGGACATCTAACGCACACACATGTCCATATCCAAGACAACCGACATCACTTTATTTTTCAAGTGATCTCTAAAAACACTTACCTGTGTCTTCACAGTCTTTAAAAGAAATGGTGGCAGTAAGATCCTTCTCAGCAATCTTGTCTGCTTGGCTAGCACCATAAAAACTGTCCTGCCTTCCCAGATTTGGTCCGCTATCTTGAAATTCCATTGGAGCATCAGAAAACTCTTCATATTCAGATCTAGTGGACATTGCTCCAATTCCACCAATACTCTTCTCCACACTACCCCTTTCCACAGCTATTGGAACTTGAGCAACTAGTTTCACCAAAATTTGACATTAGTAGATAATAATCAGTTCATGAAACAACCTTATGCTTTCCCCCAAGCTCTTAAAAACCATCCCAACTAACCCATTAATTTAGATCCAAAAGTCCAAATTCACATTCTCCACATACATAAAAAGAGACCATAATTATGAAAGAGAAGGTGGAATTGCATACAGTTAGGATTTGAGACATTTTGCACTTACTTGGGGTTTTGGGATCCTCATCAGAATCATCTGAAGCTGGTGAATGGGCTGAATCATCTAGCTTGGAACCTTCAGTCTTTCCACAGTGCTTCTTGTGCGAACGCCTGTGTTTTGCACTAGGATGCGCGTTTGGAAATTGATACCCACATTTGTGACAAACATGAACTCCATGGCTCTCATGCCCTGCAAAATTAAAGGAAATCATATTAACCAGCATTCAATCATATTAACCAGCATTCAATATGAAACAAAAGAAAACACTGTAAACCCAGGATCCTAATTATTTGTCCACACAATGTGAACAAATAAGAAAATTAAAACCAGAAGAAAAAATGGTTATTTTTAGAAACAGTAGAAAACCCATTTTAACAAAACAATTCCAGAAGGGGAAGAAAACAAAATTAAAGGCATACGGAAGTTAAGAGTTGCAACTTTTCAACAAACAAGAAAACCAAGAAACAGTTTTTCATATTAAACCCCAAACAAAAAAACAAAAGGAGAAGAAGAAGAAGCCTCTAGTAACCAAAACAAAACGATGTCAAAGCCATGAATATGTAACCAAAACAGTAAAAGAGAGAGAGACAAAACATAAAAAAGAAACCTGCGGCATGATTTTTGGCCTGATCTTGGCTATCCATGACTGGTAAAAACAATTAAGAAGAAGAAGAAACAACGTTTCAGGGTTTGAGAGAGTGTTTAAGGGATAAGAAGGTGGAGAGGAGGCGAGAGGAAGGGACTCAAAAGAAGGAAATTTCCACAGAGAAAATCAAAGAAGACTGACTTTAATGAAGGCAAGTTTATAGTAAGTGTGATTAATAGTGAAAAGGCCAATGGGTTAAGGGGGTAAGCATAGAAAAAGGAAAAACGAGAAAAATTAAAATGCTTTTTTTTTTTGGTATAAGTAATGCATGTAAATATGTGTCGTTTCCATGGTGGGTCTCTTTCTGATTGCACTCTCATATGAGAGGGAGTACGGAATAGCCATGGACTCTATTGATAACGGCTTATCCTCCACCCCATGTGCGCATGATATCAACGCTCTCTTACCTTTTTTTATTTCTTTATTTAATAATTTCTTTAATGATAATTACTAATAATTAATTCATTATTATTGCTTTTTTAGGAGTAGTGCTATTTTTAACTACTCCATGAATGAGAATTTATAAGGGTTGCTTGTAAAAAGGTTGTATTTTATCGTACCTAAGCAAAGTCTATTTGTTTATAAGGGTTTATTGTATGGGGGTTGCTAAATACCGCTAGTTTTGCTAAATACCGCCCTATTTTTTACACTTTTGCCATTTACCCTTTGCACTTTTTACACTTTTGCACTGAGTCTCCCTACTAGGACGGTTCAGCCACGGCGGAGCCTCTCCACTGGGGCGGCTTCGCCACGGCAGGCTGCCCTCATGGGGGGCTTCGCGACGGCAGGCCGCCCCGGTGGGGCGATTAGACCAAAATTTTTTTTAAATAATGAATTTTTTTTTCAAAAAAAAATAGTCGCAGCCGCCCCACCGGGGCGGCCTGCCCTGACTAAGCCGCCCCAGTGGGGCGGCCTGCCCATGGTGAAGCCGCCCCATGAGGGCGGCTTCGCCACGGTAAGCCGCCCTCTTGGAACGGCACGGGTCATCAGTCCTAAATTTTGTCAAAAATTGCATTTTTCTGAAATCGTCATCAAAATACGGCACATTATCGTTCATTTTTCTTAAATCGTCATCAAAATACAACACGTTAACGCTATTCTACGTTTGTGATAGTTTCAAGATTAGAAAATGAAGCAAAGGGCAAAAGCGTCAAAAATGGGACGGTGAATAGCAAAAATGGGACGGTGTTTAGCAATCCAGTGTATTTTATTGTGGCAAAAAAAAAGCAAAGTCTATCCTCAAACTGCATTTAAACAAATATTTCCTCCAAAAAAACAAATGTTTCTTCATTTCATATGATTATTGATTATTGAATGACTAATGTAAAGTCACATCTCATTAAATTTCACTAGAATTTCCCGGCCGCGCTTCGCGAGCGATTTTTTTATTTTATAAATTCTTTTAAGAAAATTTCAGTTAAGAAATGAATTTTTGTTGTGAAATGATAACAAAACAAACGAAGAGAATAGAAAATTGAAATATGGAAAAGACAAGAGAATAGAGAGACAATAGAATATGGAGAAGAAGAAAATATGAAAAAGGGGAGAAATTGTTCTTATTCATCCTATTCCATAACAAAGTAAGTGGTGTATTTATAGGCACATAGATACATCACCATAAATATAAAAGGATGAACTTAGTACATAGGTATATATGTATGAATGAACCAAGTTATTAATCTTATTCATGCTTTAATTTTAGATTCATGGACATCCACAATATACAGGTATATTCATAGCAAATTTATAATTAATTTATAATTATTTGATTAATTTATTTTATATAGGAAAAGGGGATGAATGTCTTTTGATTTTTCCAAACTAAATTAACACAAATATAATAAACAAAACATTAAAAAATTAACTATTGACATTTGTCAAAAAAAACCTAATGCCATGTGACACTCAATGAAAGCTTTACTTATATAAAATTAATAGTAGGTTTAATAGTAGGTTTAATTAGATGATTGAGTATTGAATCTCGAGTAATGCAAAATCACATCTCATCAAGTTTTTTTTTTTTTGCAGAAGATAGAACAATAAGTTTTCTAACATGGTATTTTTCTATTCACTACTATTAAAAAAGAAATAAATATACAATTGCTTTTATTTTTTGCAACAAAATATATAATTGGTTTTAGAATTATTTACTGTTAAAAATTGATTTAGTTTAGATTAGAGATGTGATAAATAAAGAATTCTAAGGTGAGTAAATCATTTTAAAATGGAATCACAATCCTATAATCTGTCAATAAGTAAGTAGTACTACAATATATTGAAAGTGATGATCTTTAAAAAAAGGATAATTCTATTTGACCTTCCAATTTGTCCCTCCAATTTATTCCTCCTAAATAATTAAGTGAACAAATTAAATACAAGTTTAGCCCCCTGATAATTAAGGTAAGAAATTAAATTCAAATTTAGTCCCTAGTTATAAATATGGAGAATTTACAGAGTAAATCCCTTAATTTTAGGCTATTATTTAATAGGATTTTAGAAATTATAATAAACTTTCTAATGACACATTACAAGGACAAATGGAAGAACAAATTGGAAATTTTTTTCGGTGAAGGCAAATTTTTATAAATCAAGATGACAAGATGTCATTTTCATCAATATAAAAAAATGATTTATCATTTGAATTAGAAATATAGAGATATAGGAAGACCAGAAAAAGAAAAATGTTATCATCAAGTGGACTTTATGACAATTTATACTTGTATGATTAATTAATGTACAACTTGTTATGCAGGTGCAGATTGTACTAGATATAGGCGTATATATAATTAGCTAGAACTGATTGTGGGTGATTTAAACTCTTCTTGCACATGGAGGCGCCCATGACTAACGTGCACCGCTCTGCTAAAAACTCAGATCTTCCTTTTTTCCTCATCCAATTCTTCTTTTGGTGAGGGAGGAACTTTAAATTCACGTGTCTGTGAGATTATATAATAATCTTATATAGCAAATTTTACAATACATCGTTAGTGGATTTTAACAGACTATATAAGTAGGTCCTGAAGGGTGACATATGTCTTTTAGAACTCAATTGAAATATTTAAAACTTAATTAATTAAAAAATGGACATGTGTCAACTCCACAACCCGCTTGTAAAGTCCAAAATTTACACCGTCGATGTATCAAATAATTACCCATCTTATATATAATATATATGACATTTTTTTTAATTCCAACTCTTAACCTAGTAATTAGAGGTAAGGGGTTCGATTTCGAACCTAACTACTTCCCTGCTCTTTCATGTAAGACAAAAAAAATTTACAAAAAAAAAAAAACTTAGCAAAGGTTATTAGAGTAATTAATTTAATCCAGTAGGAATAGACAGATTTATTAATTTTTTCAGATTTATAGATCAACTATCAATAAAGTGAGAAATTATTATATGGATCGGGTCTATCACGTTATCCATTGTCTTGACCAATAAAATTTTGACAAGTCAGATTTTTTTCTACAATTTTTTAAACCCTAACCAGTTAATATTCTAAAGACTTATCCTGTAAATCTCATCTGGTAAAAGTAGGGGTTAAACCTTATGCTAAATTAGTGTCTAAATTTTAGGAAAAAATCTTATTTGTCAGAATCTTATTGGTCGGGAACATAGATGAAGTGATGTACCTACAAATAAAGCTTGCAAATATTTAAATTCTGGTACCTTCTACAATAAATCAATCATTACCAATTTTGTCAACCCTAATCTAATTAAATTCTAAGTTTCCAACAGACAATAAAATGTGGAAGGAAGGAAACGTAACCTTGACAAAACAGCCAAATTAAATTAAATGGTAGTAGTAACAAAATCATGAAAGATATAAACCAAAGAAAAAGATTAAAGAAAATTTAGGCACCAAACCAAAAGCAGACAAAAAGGTCCGTTTTCTTTGCAAGGGTAACAACATTTGTCCAATCACGAGGGGCTGTTACATAAGATACGTTTCTCACATACGACGCAATCTTTGTTTGTGTTTTAGTTTTGGTGGGAGTGAAGTTGGGTTCGGGGTTCCCCTCATTTTACCAAGTGCAACCACTTTGACCCCTAACCCCTAACCCTAACCAACAACACCCAAATTAGTTTACGACAAACGACACACTCAATTGTTGCCTACGTAATTTTGTACTCTGTTACCCCCCCCCCCCCCCCCCCCCCCGCGTAAAGACAAATCACTATGCCCTTTTTTTATCTCATAGGGAATGCCAATTGCCAAATGATTTTTTATATTCTCATGTCTCTCATGCTTCTATAATTTATAACTAACTACTACTCATTTATTTATTTTTAGTAGATAGTCTCAAGAGATTAGTCCATTTCTATGATTTTTTTTTCTCATTTATAAAAGTTTAGACGAGATAAAGCTGTTTACATTCATTCATATTAAGGCACGCCAAGTTTTAGAGAGTTTTTAGAGTTTACATTGATATATTTATAAATTGCCTGCAACGACAAAACAAAAACTCTACAATTTAAAATCAGAAATTTGACACAATTGCTTGCTTTCTCATTGATTGTCTAATTTAATTTTGTTTTTGGCTGGAATTAAATAAATTACCAATAATAATGATGGAGACATAAAGATTATATTTTTAAAATGTGTTCTAATTTAGGGATCAAACTTGGTTTAAGACATGTGACAATCTCCTAATTCTTAGAGGAATTAATTAATTCTAAAAGCTCCACCAAGAATTGGGATTTCATTAGATAATTTTCTTATATACTCCCTCTGTTTCTATTTATATGTCATCACTTTATTCAAACAACTTCAACTTTGATTATTAGTTAAAAGAAAAATTTGTAAAACTAAAGTTTCAAAAAATATACTTTGAAAAGCTTGTATTCCAAAGTTTATGAGTATTATTTTCAAATTTTATTTTGGTTTATATATATATTTTTTTAAAAGATGGTCAAAATTTAAGTTGTTTAATCAGAGTGGTGACATACAATGTTGTAAAACCCGGCCCAATCCAAAACCCGTTGGGGGTACAGGGTCACGGGTTAACCGGGTTGTCCGGGTCATAATAAATTATTTTTTATTTAAAATATTAGTTTCATATAAGATAAATATTAAATATAGTAAACATATAACATAAAAAAGAGTTTGGTGTAGTGGCAAAGGTACATATTTTTTCAAAACAGAGGTAATGGGTTCAAAATCCATAGAACTGATGGGTCACTTACAAAAGTTTGTTGGGCCAGGTCTGACAACCATGGTAACATATAAATAAGAACAGAGTGAGTATGTAGTAATATAAAAAAAAAAAACAATGCAAATTAAAGGGTCATTCATGTCTCAATAAAAATAAAAAATTTTACACTTCAAGCCATAGCACGTCATAAACTTCAAAGAGTTTACATTGATACTTTAAATAACCTACATTGAGAACCATTGACAAAACTCATACACTAAAACTTAAAATGATCCGACCAAAAAAAAAAACTTAAAATGAGAAGTTTGTCACGTTATCTAGTCGGATGTCAATTGCTTGCTTTCCCACGTTCCCATTGATAGTCATTTTTTGTTTTGTATTTTGGTGGAAACAAAGTAATAATGATGGAGACATGCAGATTATATTTTTAGAATGTGTTCTAATTTAGGTATCAATCTTGGTTTAAGACACGTGATAATCTCCTAATTCCCGGGGGATTAATCTATTAGAAACTCTACTAAGAATTAGATTTATTAGTATTACAAACAAAAAACAAAGCAAAGGGCCCTGCCTAATCAGTCCCATCATCTAGCTTTTTTTTGAATATATTGATTTGAATAGTGAATCTCAAGTTTCTACTTTCTAAGCAGAGATTGATGGTGATGATGATCCTGTTATGGAACAGACACTTTTTTGTAGTCTACTTTTAGTAAAGGTGGAAAAAAGAAAAGCTTGAATGAGAATTTTATTAAGTCTAACCTTGCATTGTCCAATATTATGATACACTACACTACACATGCTTAAAACTTTTAGTTTGGGTGTTTGGCCCAATGCATGATTTTTCTCATTTCACAAAAAGGTTGGGCGTTGGGCCCTGCTAGGCTGTTAGGCCCTATGCATTTCCTTTTCCTTACTTCAAAAAGCTAAGCCCAAGTCAACATCCTTTTCCATAAAACATTTCTAAATAAAAAGCTCTAAACTGATTTAAAGAAAAAGGAAAATAAAAAATTTGAATTTTCTGATTGGGTGGAATAATCTGGTTTCAAGTGGTCTTAGAATTACCCAACAAAAGCCCTTCCTTACCTGAAAACACAATTTCTATTTCCCTCTCTCTACCGCTTTTGTTTTGTGTTTTGTTATTCTTTTCCTTTATTCCCCACACCAGGGTAAAGCCCAAAACCCCTCGAATTTTCCCCAGAAAAAATGAACTCCACTGATAACTCTAATACCCCCAAAATTTTCTCACTATCCAAACAACCTCATCCTCTCCTTAACCTACAACAAGCCTTCTCTAACCTCCAAACCCACTGCTCTTCTCTCCTCCAACAAACTCAACATCACTTCAAGGATGCTTTTGACTACACTTTTTCTCGCTTTCACCCGCCTTCTTTTTCGCCGAAAGGCCCAGTTTTTGCCCGAATTGCTGATTCTAGAAAGCCCCAGATTGATTTCAGTAAAAAGTCTGGGGTTGCCATGTCCGCCGAGGCAATAGAAGAGAGATTGGCTGGGGTTCCGGTTTATGCTTTGAGTAATTCAGAGGAGGAATTCGTGTTGGTTTCGGGTGTTAGGACTAAAAAATCGCTTGGGCTGTTGTGTTTCAAGAAGGAGGATGCTGAGGCTCTGTTGGAACAGATGAAAAGTATGGATCCTGGCATGAGAAAAGGAGGTTCTAAAGTGGTTGCTATTGCTCTCAACAAGGTTAGTTTCTTTCTTTTTGTTTAAACCATCTGTTTTCTTTCTAAATTGCTCGTCATAAA
The DNA here is from genome assembly GCA_001974805.1 of Corchorus capsularis. NCBI lineage: Eukaryota > Viridiplantae > Streptophyta > Magnoliopsida > Malvales > Malvaceae > Corchorus > Corchorus capsularis. Next base: position 27,923 of record AWWV01015697.1, on the reverse strand, counting down.
TGGAATTTGTGTAGAAAATGTAGAAAGTTGTATGTAGTCCATTACGAAATCAAAACTCTGTTTAATTGCTGCTTTTGCTATTAGTTTTTTTCGCTTAGAGGAAAAAAAGGTTAGATATCAAAGCATATGGGACATCTTTGAATCATTATTAAAAATTAAAACATTGTGAAAGGCATTCATTGTTTTACTATTAGATGCAACATCATTAGTTAAGTGTGATAGTGTGTTAGCTAGTTGTTCATTTTTATTGAAATATGATTTTGCTTTTTATTATTTCTTATGCTTTTTGGAAAATTTCAAGTAAACAAAAATGCAAGTTGACTTCTGCAAGCAAACTACAATATTGACTCTTTTGTTATGCTTTGATTATATTGTGTACTTGATTGATGGTTTTCATTATCTGAGTGAGATAGAGATTGTAGGAATCAAGCATGTATGTTGTATTTTGTAGGTTTTCCAGCTCAAGGTTGATGGTGTGGCATTTAGGTTGATACCAGAACCGGCTCAGATCAAGAATGCACTTACGGTGAGTGGTTACTTATTAATTAAGCAGATTTCGGAACAATTTTCTTCTAGTGGTATGTGGATAGACTTAGGTTTATACTGTCCTTTTTGGGGTTTTATAAGCTTCAAGATTGATGGGACTTTCTGCATTGCATGGTGAGGATTAGATCAATTCAACTAAAGATACTTGTTATTTTAAAATCAGCATTCATTGTTTTGTACTGTAAACAAATGAATCCTATACTCTGTCTTCTTTGTTTGATTCAACTAAGAAATGTAAATTGAACTTGGCATTTTGGAGAACCAAATTTTGGTTGAGAAATATGTTGAAAGAAATCAAAATACTGTATTCCTTGGGACAGTTTTGAGACCTCAAAACATTTATGAGGTCACTTTTTTCTTCTACCTGTGAGAAAGGCTGATTATGTTAATTAGACTTCACTCTATATGGTTATTTCTTTTTCTGATCTATATTTGCATGTCTGCCCACAATTAGGTGATTATCCTGTGTATGTACTTGTAGAAATTCGTAGTTCTTAAGTTTTACCAAGTTGCTTACTAAATCTCATACTAAAGTATGTATAAAACAGCATTAATATTCTTTTTTTTTTGGTCTCTTTTAATAGGAAAGGGAAAGGGCAGGTTTCTCTGATGATGATGGCTTCCCTGGGGTTCCAGTTTTCCAGGTCACTTTCTGTCACTGCTTAATCATTTGCAGTTTAGCGTGTGTATGCTTGTGTACGAGTTTATCTGTTAGTTATTTGGAAACAGGGTACATCAGATAACATTCTAAATAGTTACATGGCAACTTAGAGTAGTTATGATCATTTCCTAGTTGAAAACAAAACCTGAACTAATCTTGGTGTACATGAAATCATTTGGTTGTTGTGTTTTATTGGTGAGATCCAGCATTAGTATCAGTAATGCCTAGAGAACATGAAGTTATAAACTCATTAAGCATTTGTGCCAGCAATATGTACTGCTCAACAATTCTGGCCCTTCCAAGTCTTGTTAACTCGTCTTGGAAAGCTCTGGTTTCTGTATTATTAATTGCCATAATTTTTTTGTTGCCACATTTTGTGGAAGTTCATGTGCTTTAAAGTTAATCTGAATTGGCCTTTACAATTTTATCCATTTATTTGCCTGGGCCGATGATTTTGGAACTTGATACTATGCTTGGGTGCTGGGCCATGGAGCCCAAGGGTGTAGATTGTATCTTACAAGAAAATGGTGTTCTCTTGCAATTTATATGTTACATCCACATCTTAAGATCACTACTACTTGATACTTGCATTATTTTCTAGGCTAACATTTGGAATTGTTTAAATTTTTGGCTTTCAGTCTAGGAGCTTGATATTAAGAAGTCAGAATAAGAGCTATCGTCCAGTTTTCTTTAGAAAGGTTGGTAATAGCTAGCCTTCTTGTATCTGCACTATTCACGGTTACCCTTCATGCTGTTACTTCAGATATTCTTATACTGTGATGATCTTATAGGAGGATTTAGATAAGTCCCTTCAGAGAGCTTCTCGTGATCAGAATCAATTGAATCCCGCTTTCAGACAAGGGGATATTCAGGTATAACATAGTTAATTTATCTCTTTAAGGATTTAACTTCCTTTACAGTATTACATGTATGTCACAAACTTTGCAGGTTGCTGCTTTTGAGGAAATAATTAAAGGGATGAAAGTAAGTTGCTTCTTTAATAATTTCTATTCGACATCTTATGGAGGTTTACAGAAAAGAAAGGTTTATTGTTTTATAAAATTGTAAAGCTAAATGACAATGAAAATTTGCAGGACAGTTCTAACTCAAAGTGGGATGACGTTGTTTTCATCCCACCAGGTTTTGATATTTCAACTGATCCCACCCAACAACAGCAGCCATGAGCAGGTAAATGACAACCTTAATTAGTTTAGATCAACACTTTATTTGTGTACCCTATTTGTATGGATATTTTAGGAAAAAGTTTGTCATTTAATCTGCATACCGAAATGTTTAGTGCTTAAAGTTTAGAAACTTAATTTCATCTACATGACAACTATGGCAGATGGTGTTTCAGGAATACCGATTATGCTGTGGCGCTCTTCAGCTGTGAAGACAAGCTTGATTTCTCTATGCCAAAGACTATATTTACAATGGGGACAAATCCCCTTCATTAGAAATCGCCTTTTTGTTTTGGTAGAAGTCTATGTAATTAGTTTCAGATATTGAGATTTTATATAGTTTTAGAAATTAACTGAGAAGGAGAAGTTTCCAAGGACATCTAATCTTCCATAATCCATGCGTCTAATTCATTTGCTTGTGAGGACAAAAACCGGGAATGGGCTTACATAATACGAATTCTGACAGATGTTTTAATTATGGGCTTCAAATATGATAGTTTCGTTCGAATATACGCCATCGATGCGCCTATGCCAGCTTTACATTACATCGGATTTTTGTCCAAGAAACGAAGTATTCAGGAATCATTTTTCCATAAGAAAATGAAAACCTTAGGACAAACGTCCAATACATGTATTCAATCAATTGATGGAAGTACACAAGAATAAAAGCAAAAATACTTTAGGAAATGAAATAAAAAAAAAAGATCCATAAAAAAAGAATGGGTGAATTGAACCAACGTATGAAAGTGGAGTGTTAATACAATTAACAGTGGCCATGAAAGTACCCTACAAGAACAGCGCCTATTGAATTGAGTTAAAGGAGCTCCCATAACCAATAACCAAGATCTTAATTTCGAGTCTTCTAAATAGAAAAATAGTCTTTGGGATAGTTTTCACTTATTTGAGGTCTGATGCGACTTGACTTCAGATTAGTGAGAGTCCAATGTGACTTCTGGATATCGGGAATTCATACTAAAAAAAAAAAGAAAAGTACCCTACAAAATATGATATTTAATCCATGCTTTTCTAAAAGCTCAATAATGCAACTTAAAAATGATCTTCTTCTCATTTTAACTCATTGATGCAAGCTAGCTGGTAAGAATATAAGGCAGCAACTTTTGTTAAGATATTCCCAAACCATCCAACGAGTTCAAAGGAAAGGTACACATATATATTCCTCCAATAGATATATGAAACAGCTATATATCCCATCATTGGAGCTGTTCAAGTTATAATTTGAAGGAAACAAAATTGAAAATAGTACAAAAATTGTAGGGGAAGGAATAAGGAGGATGCTGTCACTTTTGAGACATTTTTGTTATTCGGCTGCTACTAAAGTATGACCACTTTATGTCATAGGGAGGGAAGTGAGAGAGAGGGGCCTCTCCTTTTCCCATTTTTCTGCTTTCTTACTAACTTTTCTTAGTTTATGTATGATTTCACTCTCTTGATCATTTGGCCGGGGGCCTTCAATCAATTGTCGTTTACTGATAATTTTTTAGCAGAAAGATTAGTCCACCATTACAATTTATTTATTGGGTATTTGGCAGCCATTACTATCAAATGAATGCTATAGCAAATTAGGGTTTTTAATGAAGCCTTGAAGTGGACTGGACTGCTTTGGAGACGTATATTATATTAGAAGAAAGTTCCTTTCATAATAATTGTATAAATGATGAAGATGGATATAAGGCTTATTGCTTAAAAAGGCTCCTGAACTTACACAAAACGGCCAAATAAGCCCCTGAACTCTAATTGCAGCCAAATAAACCCCTGAACTCTTTAAAAGGCCAAATAAGCCCTTTTCTTATGGCTAAATGCTGAAATAAGGACTAAACGTTTCAAGATTTTCTCAAATAAGGATCAACATACACAATTCCAACAAATTAAAACACATACTTAACAAATTTTTATAAATTAGAGAATTCTTAAATGAAAACAAATGTTTCTCATGCGTACACGTTAAATTTGATAGAAAAATGATATTATCGTGTTAAGTAAGAATAAAAAACTATTAATCAAAATAAATTCATTAAACGTAATATGATATAAAATTATCGTACGTTTTTCAGTTTATATATATCTCACACACTAGTATTAACTTATATTGTATCCAATTTGTAAAAAAATATTAATTATGTGTTTTAATTTGTTGGAATTGTGTATTTTGATCCTTATTTGAGAAAATCTTGAAATGTTTAGTCCTTATTTCAGCATTTAGCCATCAGAAAAGGGCTTATTTGGCCTTTTTAAAGAGTTCAGGGGCTTATTTGGCTACAATTAGAGTTCAGGAGCTTATTTGGCCGTTTTGTATAAGTTCAGGGGCCTTTTTGAACAATAAGCCATTAATATAATATCTGTCAATTCTATTGTAGGGGACCAATCGCCATATATGTTTTGACCTCACAACTAAGTCGTGAAAAATGCTTAACTAAGGAAACATGGATATGCTTCGAAAAAAACTACAATATCTCAATATCATGAAGAAAAATAAACACAATGCCCTGAATTCGTTTTATATCTTGAGTCAATATATATCAAGGAAGGTCTAGATCATAAAGAATAAACTTGTGAGTTATGAAAGGCTTAATTAAATTTATCAAACAAGCTACTTTATGTTCATATATATAAGAAAATGTATTGTCAAATATAAATCATTTTGATGTGTATGTATAATTGAACTGGCATTTTGACCTAATGATTCATGTGGTTGAAGTAAAAGTCATTAATGTGCCCTAAGTCCTAACTCCTAGGTTCCACACCCACACCTACGCCAACAACAGTAAGAAGCTATTTCCCCCCTCCCCAAGAAAAGGAAATTATATATACTATAGACTATAACTGGTATTTTAACTCTTACAAATAGAAAGAAAGAGATAAATTGTTATGGATGTTTTAAAATTAAACTCTAAACTGCATGCATGAGTACTATTTAATTCAAGCGGTTGATACATGTTTCCATAAAATTAACTAATGAGATTTCAAGTTCAAATCCCATCGTTAGAATGTCAAAGATACGAGTATATCAATAATATATATAGTTAGTTGGCAATTTAACAAAAGGATGGAAAGGAAATGCATGGGATACCCTACAAAATCAAATTAATTGCAATTAATTAAGTAGTTTATTTATCTTGTGTGTTGGTGAAGGAACTCGAATTCCAATTAGAAATTGTCTCATATATATTACACCCTTAAACAAGGGGCAAATTGATGTTTTTTTTTTAAAGGCAATAAATATTTTATCGATAGCAACAAGGCTCTTTGGTAAAGAACTAACAAGGCCTTAGGAGAACAGAATTTGACACCCAACTCAACTTACAAACAGACCAAAAGTAATTATATCTAACACCGTTCAGCCACCAACCAACCCACAGAATAACAAAAACAAACAATACGAGCAACAACTCACAACCCCTTAATAGAACCATAACCACACTTACTCAGACAAAACAAAAATCACCCCTAGCTATCTTGAATAGCTATCTTGAATCTCCAGCTTATGATGATGAGAAATTGATGATGATGTTTTTGTTGTTATTGTTGCCAATATAGTATTTCATTTCATTTCAACTTCATATTTTTTTGATAATAATTTCAAATTTCATATTAGAAAGCATATGTATAGGGATTATCACGCGTCTAATGTGACAGTCCAAATTACAATTGGAATCTTTAGGAAAAGCAATCATAAAAAATGGGGCCAACCCAATTCTCTCCCACCGCCGCGCTTGCTTGCTTCTTTAGGTTAGGTCATGAAATATATTCAGCCACATCGCCACCCATTATTAATTAATTATTAATTATTATTACACCAAACACTTCATATGCATATGCATGCACAATTCACATATATGTTTTCTTCCATGCATTATTTCTTCAACCACTCAATATACTCACCATATCTTCCCATATAGATACTCTCATTCTCCTCACTATATAATTTTGTGATTACTCTTATAATCAAAGTGAAATTTTGAGTTAATTGTCCGTTCATGACCTAAACAACCATCATACGGCAAGGCAGAGCTTAATTTGAATCCTTGCCCCCACCTATGTTATATACAAATTATAATTCTAATGTGCAAAATAGAAATGGTAAAATTTTGAGTTTAATCCTAAATAGTATATAAAATGAATGTTGAGATCGAATACGAAATTAATGATTGTGGGATGCAAGAAGAGTACTTCTTATGGATTGAAAATTTTCGAATTTACATATAAAAAAATGATACTATGAATTATTGCCTTTTAGTTGTACGTACTTGTTTAGAGATTCATTTGATTTTTTCTTCCAATGTAATCATTATACTGATGATTTTGTCCAAATTTTCTTATACATTAAATGATGCATGTATTTTTTTTAGTAATAAAAAAGCTACTAAAATCTTCTAAAGTTCTTCATTTATATACGAATGTATATAGAAATTGGAAGGATGGTCCCCCAAAACGGCTAGCTAGAGTTTATCTGTATTATATTGTTGATGAAAGAGGGTATACATATAATGCGACAAGTGTAGGAGCCCAAGTATGAGCTGTTCAAAGTTATTGATATTGATTTTTGGTTTGGATTTTAAATAGAATCGGATATGTATACACATAAATTCATCTGATTAAGTTTGATTAAGTTGGTAAGATTTTGGATCTCTGTTTCTAAGGATTGGGGTTTGAATCGTGTTAACGGTTCTCGTTGGTGGGTGATATATAACTGTAAGTATACTACTGTAAGACTTGTGGCATGCATGCCTTGGGCTTGGATTGGAACAACCTCCCCTCATCTAAACTTTTTTCGATAAAAAAAAATAATTCATTCGATTATCATTTATTTTTGTAAGTTGGTTGTATACACATTTACCGTTCAATTCTTAATGCATTATATGTATTCTACAGCTAGAGAAAGAACACATTCACCATATCAAGCCACATTACACCACATCAATAATTTTGTTAGTCATGTGATCAAATTTCGTCAAATTTAACCAAAATTATCTAAAATCAAACCATGAGGGTTAAATTGTCTTAAGAAAACGAAGGATCCAGTTTGTCTCTTATGAAATGGATATATTTAACCATATTTAAACTCAAGATGAAGAATCTTCATTAGACTCTAATTTTATGCTTCCCCTCATATTGAACTATAAAATGATTAATGATCAATAATCATTATTACATGAGGACTTGAACTTAATGGGACATGTAGTAATTTTTTTTCTTTTTTTTTTTAAGAGAACGGCCCTTGTTGGGATCCTCCAGCTTACCACTAATGTAATTTATTAGTTTGATCCATTGATTATTATATTTTATTTATCAATTAGTACTAGCTATAACATTGAGAAAAGAGATTTTTTAAAGTTTTTTTTTATTTTAATTAGGATACATAATGTTGGACAAACTAACAAATTAACATCGACACAGTACACATCCACTTGACAAATTACTATGCGAAATCTGAACTTGAAATCTTAATTAAGTCTATGAACACAACTAGTTGAACCACATTTTAAAAACTCCTGAATTATAAAATTACCAATTTTCACCTTTTTTAGGCACACAAATTTCTTAATTTAAAGAAGAAGATATATTATATCATATATATCACCCGCATGCCTGCATAATGATTGATACAGCACTTTCTGTAATATTTAACCATTATTTTCATATATATTTTATAATGTTAAAGAGTTTCACATTCAACACTGTCTCTCTTAGCTAGCTATCTCTCATGATTTTATTATGTTTACTAATAAAAACAATGGTGTCGAGGAAAAGGGAATATCAAGATTTTAGTACTCCAAATGAGTAACTTTATTAATTATATATATTATTTGTTGGTGATCTGGTGGTGATGGTGGTCGTCTCTATTGTTAAATACTATTAATCTAGTATTGCACGGGGCATCTAGGGTTGAGAAACAGAGTAATTAAAAAGAAGTAGAATCATAACTCATAATGGAGTTTGAGGAATAAAAATATGGGTTGTAAGCAATTTTACTTTATAAGGGTCATTATTTGTTCAAAAGAATAATTAGAATTTAGAAGAAATCTTTAAAAAGCAATGTAAATTATAATTATGCAACCCTAATTGCATTCCAGCAGTACAGCATATCCCCATACTATAATTTATGCTCTCAATCATTCTATTGTATACCAATTAATGCTATGTTCTCATTATTTGAAGGAAAAATCATTTTACACATGGCAATTAATCTTGTAAGTTATAAATGGCATTTTGCTATCGACAACTATATATAATATATACTTAACACTTCTTGACTAGAATATGTTAATTGCTTCATTAAAAAGGTTTAAAGATATATATGTTTTTCAAGTTCGACTCTTATGGATAGAGAAATTAGGTGTTGAAAGAGTTTTCTCTCATTTGGGGTATGATGCAATTAGACTCTATAGATTAATTAGTCGGAGTTCAACTATTGTTATAGGATATGGGATCGATGTTGTTTGGAGATTTAGAACCTTTATATATCATGGGTCTTTGACTCTTTTCTATACCAAAAAATAACACTTATGGGGAAATTAATTGATATAAAAGATTTAATTAGGTTTACAACATTTCCACAAAATTGCCTAAAAGTAAAGCAAATGAGTATAGAAATGATAAAATTTTCCTTTGCTTTAGAAATTATTGGAGATGAGCAGAGCACCACTGGTTTGGTCCGAGAGCAAATGTGAAATGATACAAGAATAGCTTTCTATGAATGGTAATAATTTTCTAACTTTTCAAAATGGCTTGCCTAATAAGTAATTGATTATAAGGGTTTAATCTTTCTTCTTCTTTACCACTCTCTCTGAGTCTATGCTCTGTATAACACTCAAAAAACCTTTCCCATGTAAAAAGCTAGATAGGTGCATTACCTCATAGAGATTATGTTACAGCTTACAACCGTTAGTGATCAAATCAATATCGGTTTGCTTTTTAATTTAGTCCACATGCAAACTGGCATCATATTCTACTTTTGAATCTTTATAATGATCCATTAGTAGTTTCATATGCATAACTTCCAAATTTAATGCTGGGACATTTCATGTGTCTCACCTAGTTTTCGAGTCTCTCTATAGCTGCGATTCTTTGTTAGTAATAAAAGTCTAAAAGTACATAACCTTTGAAAAAAAAATTACATGACCAAAACACAACTAAAACACAACTAAAAAAGTCCAATTGATCTGTAAATCTTTATAGGATTTAACGACTTACCTTATCTTAAAAATATGATAACCTTCCATTCTCCTAAAAGTTATGTAACCAAAGGAAAAATAATAATATTCTTTCAAGATATCCCTTCACATGATCACCTCTTACTTTCTTTGAAAAAAAAAAAAAAGTAAAAGATCAATAGTGAGGTAGAGCCAAATTAATTAAAATTCTATACGCTTTTTTGCATATACACAAGAGGAAGTCATGCAAAGCCTGCCATGCACCTGATTTGAAGGTTTCCCATGCCTAGAAATTAAATTGAGTTGGAAATATAGTTTATTTCCATGACTGTACGAAAATTGAACTCAAGCAATTTGCCTATAGCTAGCTAGCCCAAGGCCAATATGTTTTATTTTATAGTATGTGTATGTATGTAGTAGTTGTGTTAATTTCAAAACCCCATTTGTCCTTATTGCTTGATTATCTATTTACTCCATCTACTTAAATAAAATCACAATATCCACTAAATTTCACTTTCAATCATATCAACAAGAAACAATTAAACTTGACAAATTTCTTCACACTCTTTTCATGTATTAAGTCAATAATTGTCTTAATGATGCGATTCTTATGATTTTAAGCAAAGATTAATTATTTTCTTCTCCAGTACTCTCATCAACTTGTCTTCATATTTAATTGCTTGGATGCGAAAAAAATTGACAGAACGTATCTAAGAGTTTGAAATATGTCACATTAGAAAACAAAAACCATAGGCAACGGTCAAAGACAAGGGTATAAATATAGATATATTATATATTTTGCATATTAACTGCAAAACCTAAGTGTTCTCGTGACTCTCATAATTTCAAAAGATTATTCTCAATTCGAAAGAAAAAGAGAAAAAAAAAGAAGAAGAAGACACCCCATTAAACCAAATAACAAGTCTAAATCAAAGCAAAAATGTACAACTAAAGAAGAATTGGCAAGGTAGATAATGACTCAAATATCAAATTTTGGACACATGGCAACTATTGAATGGCTTAAAATTACACATAAAATTGAGTGGTCCTTTAAACTAAAAACACTTATGCCTTTGCCTTGCCTTTATTCTCCCATACCATTCCAAGTTGGCATCCACCACCTGTTTTTTAAGCAATCATAGTTGAAGGACCCCCTTACCTTATTTTCATGGCCATGGGGACAAAATCATTGTACATAAGTTTTCCCTCACAAAAAACCAAAGCCTCCAATTAAAACATTTCTCAATTTATTTAGTATTTATTTATGAGAATTGCTAGTTTAATTAATTCCCTTGTGCTAAAAACCAAGAAAAATTAAAGTTTCAAAAACCAGCCCCTCTCTCAAAGGCTCAAACAAAAAAGCTTCCAGCTTTGATGGGTAATGCAAAGCTGGCACCAGCTTTCTGATTTGGCTCTCCTTCAGTTATTGCCTCACGCGTTGCCCCACTCCCATACCCTTCTTTCGTTTCCAAAATCTCTCTTTGTAATTTTTACCTTTTCTTTCCTATATAAATAGCCTCTCTTTGAAAACTCTGAAGCCCACCACTCTAACACCATCTCTCTCTTAATTTCCTTCTGATCTTTTCTTGTCTTGTCTTTAGTTTGAATAGGTAAGAAGAAATGGGTTCTTCTTACAATGGGGTTTCCGTGCTTGTTCTGCTTGGTTTGGTAGTAATAAACTGTTTTGTAGTTGTTGCCTATGGCGGTGACTTCTACCAGGACTTCGACTTAACTTGGGGTGACAAAAGGGCTAAGATTTTCAGTGGTGGGAAGCTTCTGTCTTTGTCTTTGGACAAGGTTTCAGGGTCTGGTTTTCAGTCCAAGAAAGAGTATTTGTTTGGGAGGATTGATATGCAGCTCAAGCTTGTTGCTGGCAACTCTGCTGGCACAGTTACTGCTTATTATGTATGTTAATTATAACTAACTCTATACTTTTAACTTTATTCTTTCATTCTCTTAACTTTTTCTTTTGATAGGGAAACAAAAAAAAAGAATGATTAAGGTTGGCCTACTTGAAAACATCTTTAAAAATTTTTGAGGTGAAAAAGAAATGAAAGTTGAATTGAAGAAACCCAATCAACTTTCAAGTAAAGGAAACTATTTTAATCACAAGATTGAAACTTATTATTATTGTCTGCCATATTAAAAAGGGTCACAAAAATATGGTATGGTTATATGCTATATTTTCCATTGAACCATCCCTATCTTGTGATCTTTTCTAATCAGGCAATATATACTTTAACTTAAATTAGATACCCTGTTCCACTTTTTTTTATAATAGTAGTATTTTTAATTCCTTTCTCTTTTTCCTCATCTCTATTTATCACTTTCATGGTCGAATATCAACTTTCTTTTTCTCCTACAATGCAAATTGGCATGTGGGATGAAAAAAAGAAAAAGCTTGCCCTGGTCCTGCTTGCCTATTGGACTTAATAATAGTGACATAAGTATGATAGTTTGGTCCTAAAACATGTTACATAATACACATGTATACTTCAAATTTGAAAAAAAGCTTTTTCTTTTACATTAACAAGTTGTAAAATTTACTAATGTTGTTGGGTTCTGTTTTTTAATTTGGGCAGCTGTCTTCTCAAGGGCCAACCCATGATGAAATAGACTTTGAATTCTTGGGGAATCTTAGTGGTGAGCCCTACATTTTGCACACCAATGTCTTCACTCAAGGCAAAGGAAACAGAGAGCAGCAATTTTATCTCTGGTTTGACCCTACCAGAAACTTCCACACCTATTCCATTATCTGGAAACCCCAACACATTATGTAAGTATATATAGCAATAAACATTTAAAAAAACAACAACAACCCAATATTTGTCTTTTGTCTTTGTTCAAAAAATTCTAAACAGTTCCTAAAAATAACACATATGTTTTTGCTGTCATCAGATTCTTGGTGGATAACATTCCCATCAGAGTTTTCAAGAATGCTGAAGCAATCGGTGTGCCATTCCCCAAAAGCCAGCCCATGAGGATTTACTCGAGCCTTTGGAGTGCAGATGACTGGGCTACAAGGGGTGGGTTGGTCAAAACAGATTGGACCAAAGCACCCTTCACAGCTTATTACAGGAACTTCAATGCCAAGCCATACTCGACAAGCTCTGTCTCGGATGGGGCATGGCAAGCCAACGAGCTGGATGCACCTGCCAGAAGAAGGCTGAGATGGGTTCAGAAATATTTCATGATTTATGACTATTGCACCGATTTGAAACGTTTCCCTCAAGGTGTTCCTGTTGAGTGTAAACGCCCAAGGTTCTGAATATTTAATTTCTTGGTGTAACATATATAATAGTTGTATGCTGGTTGGGTATATTCTTTAATTTAGGTGCTTCCTTTATGGTATTCAAGTTTCACTCAACTTGTTTGCTTTAGGGGTCCAATAATATTCTTTTCTCTCTCTGTTTCTTTCTTTTGTTTGTTGGGAAGGTTTTAAATTTTAATCATCTTGTGAGTTTGAAAGATGGCTGTAAATTCTGTTTCAGATAATAAATATTTCCTAGCTGTTACATTATTCTCATATATACCAGCTGCCAATTGATGCCTTTATTAATGCTTCTCATAAATATAAGTATAAGTATAAGGTAAAAAGCAGGGATATATCTAAAGAAAGAATCATTTCTATCTATTTTAATCTTGAAATTCAAACAAAATATAGTAAGTAATAGCTCATAATTTTTCAACCTATAAAAAAGGCCACATATTTGACCAAAGAATTCAAAAGTAATTCCCTAAAGGCAAGTTAATCTCCCGTGACCGTGGCCAATGCTAGACTTTGGTCACATTCCTTCCTACCCTTTTCATAAAATTTAACATTCCAATTGATAATCCAAGATGCTGGTACCAATAAAAGGATTATTATTTAACACTATAGTAAAAATAAAGACAACTGTTGTACGCAAACGGGAGATTAAAGAGAGCATAAAATAAATAATACAAAATATTTATGTGGTTCGGTAAAGGTGATCTATGTTCACGGGTACAGAGAGATAGATTTCCTTATTTCTTCATAGAAAATTGTTACAACAGCTATTATCTTATCACACAATAAACCCTAGATATAACTATGGCTCGTGCCCTCCGCTTCCATCACATAACTTCATTGAAGATCCCATTTGGGTCGTGCACTCGTGCAGCGTGTTCCTAATATTTTAGGTTAGGTCATCAATTCAGGTTGGATCTTTAATTATTCAAGTCACTCTAACAAGGATCGATTAGTTGATTCAAGTGATTCTTGATTTCCTTAAATTGTAAGATTAGAAGTATGAGTTTTGTGAATAAAAGAGCTCTTCACTTAGCATATCAAACTCAAAGTCTACCCAAACTGATATGGATATATATAGTCTACACACGAAAAAAAGGGCAAAAAAGAAACTTAGAGAGATCATGACAAGGAAAGGAAGTATATATTATATATCCTAGGCAGCCGTACAATGATGGGCAAACTTGAATGGAATTTAAAGAAGTTTGTCTGAAACTGGAAGAATACATTATAGTAGTAGTTGTTTGTTTGTTCCAGAAGAGAAGAGAAGAGAAGAGAGATATATATAATAATTATAAATAGGATAAGGCTTATTGGGCAGAGGCCGGGGGATGCATTGCATATTATCAGCAATTGAGCGACTATTAATTAAAACTGGCTGCGGGGCCAAAACTGTGGTATAGGGCAGGCTGCCGGCTGCCGCTATAATCCAAACAATGATATCTATTGGAACTAACCATGAATACACGTGAAAGGGGTGTGGTCTCACTATCATTCATTTTTTGATCTCATCTTCTTCTCCTTCTTCTGTCAATTGAACTTGATCCATTTATATATGTTTTTTAATGTCCTTCACTCAATTCAACTCATTAGTTTTATATATTATTATTATATAGTAATAGTAATAATTTGTTATTTATTCCCAATCAATTTCTACTCTGACCATTTCGATTCCTCCATATCAAGAATAAGCCAATTATTTTTCTGCCCCTTCTGAATTTTTCCTCGTTTCCTAGACCTCAGCTGCCCAACCCCACCATCACTCCAACTCCAAGAGAAGAAGAAATTAAAAAAAAAAAAATTCAAGAAAGCCTTGTTATTGGCTTAGTGCCACCTAAATTGGTTTCTATTTTTCATTTTCATGGTAGTAATAAATATACCCCTCTCACTATTCATATAAGGGTAAAATAGTAATTTCACATGCATACGAGAGGACCAGAAGGGTGGATATATAGATGGCATTTTGGGATGCGCAAGTAGCATTCTGGCTTTGCTGCAAAACGAAACTCAAACCATTGTTCATTGTTTATAGTAATTGTTAATTGACTGCAACAATTGAATGTGGCATAACAAGATCATCATTCTATTGCTGAAGCAAACCTGGAGTTTAAAACAACTATACAACAAGCTTCTTTTTGTAGCAAGGAAAACCAATAAGCAGGTCTTGACAATGATAACTATAAATAAATATAAGATTACTAATCACTAATAGCTATTATTCTCAAAATCCAGAAATTTGAAGCATTTTTCTTGGCCTGATTCTTAATTCTCATTCAACTAGAGGATGCTTGACTCTCTTTACGTGGACAATATGTGAGCTGTCTGTACAACGATTGCAGATTTCCAGTATTGATATCAGCCGTAAACCAGCCAACTGGGATGTCTTCAAAGCTCACAACAAAAAAAGCACTGCAGCTGTCATAGCAGTATTTTCCTCCTCCTTTACTTTAAAACTTTTTTGCTTGATGAGTCGGCTATTGGAATGACTAGTTCTTCAACATAATTGGCAAATCTCACACTTGGTCCCTGTCCACACTACATTAACAAGACATACTAAGATTGTTGAACAAGAAAAAAGATTGTTGGACAACCAAAATGCTTAACATGCTCTACCGGGATTATGCAGTGAATCTTTAGATCAGAGTTCATTTCGTGCAGACGGGCTTTGGCAAGTTCTTCAGCATCAGCGGCTTTCTTGCAAGCTTCCTTGACCTGAATTGAGCAAAATAGGGATTAACATTAATTTCCATATATTTATGTCAGTAATAGGCATATCCACCAGATTTTGAACAATTATAGCTAAGTGAAGTGGCACAAACAGGAAAATATTGGCTGATTACTATAGTTAGCATTTTCCCTGTTCTAAATTTCTCTATGCATACAGAACATAGACTCAGCCTATAACAATCAAGAAAGCATGGCAGTAGATTCGATAAAATCCATAAACCACAAACTCTAAAGCACTTATAAAAGGCAATCAAATCTCTCAGTTCAGCTCCCTATATTTGAAAACAAAGCAAAGTATGATGTTAATTTTATTCACCTGATTGATGCATATACTTGTCTGATCTGTAGCACCAGAGGCAGATTTTTCCAACATATTTCGTAGGAATGACAACTCTTTAATCAAATCTAAAGCTACTTCTTCGGCATCTTGCATCTGATTTCTTGAGAATTCAAATGACCTCTCTGCATGAAGCCGAAAAGAAGAACAGCTCAGACAAGTACAAATACCTCTGCACCCACGTGGATTTCTTTTAAGTATTCCCTTTTTGAGACTAGCAGCAGGATTTCCAGGAGGAATAGAGGCTTCAACAAAGCTATCAGCTTCAATTTGCTTTTCAAGGTTTGCACGTTTCATAGTAGACTTTGTGCAGCCCTCTTCTGTTTCAGGAGGTAAATGATTAGACACCAACTTAGTACCTTCGCTTGGCAATATTCCAGGATTGATGAAAGAACTAGATAACATGGCTGGTGAGTCAACCACATACTGACAGCTAGTTTCTACCCTCTGACTTTTATCCAAAGCAGCATGTTCAACAGTTGATCCTCGCTCTTTTTGTGAATTCGTTATCATTGGGGAATTAGCTACTTGTTTAGGAGGAGATCTCGCTAGCTTTTTGTTAGGTGAACATCTTGCAGCAGTTGCTGCAGCCACCGGCAGTGTACAATCATCACCAGTATCATGCTCAACAGGAGAACTTTTTGCATCGGAAGTTTCCATGCGTACCTCTTTGCCAGAAGTAGATAATGGTGAAAATGGCTTTTCTTCAGAACTCTTCTCAACTTTCGGTGACTCGTCATTTCCAGAAGCACCTAGTTAAGCATCCCAAGAAAAAGTTAGAAATGCATAGGCTCCATTTAATGTGTATAATAATAGCATTGCATTAAGGTAGTAGTAAATGAGGGAAAGGCGAAATAACCTAGGAAATAAAGCAAGACTTACAGGAGTAATCATTTGTTATCTCTGTCAAATAGGGAAGCAGTCTTTTATAACTGAAAGAGCCAGGAATTTTAGATAACTTCAGATGCAAGCGTAAGTCTGGAACCTATTCAATATCACAAGCTCAACTAAATTAGTATGGAAAGTCCTTAGAATTCGTCATAAATTTAGTGAAAACTGAAAACACTGGAAAGTTGATAGCATCTTACCATCTTTGTCTTTGGACTTGAGCCTAAGCTTTTATCACTATTTTGACAATTGTTTTTGTGACATGTTTCTTTTGTTGACTTTTCAATGACATTATTCATGCCTTGCGAAACACAATCCACTTTGTTCCCTCTACTATCTTCAGTGTCAGGTTTAGAAGACGTGTCAGAATCTGGTGGTGACATCGACATACATTCTCCATTTGAGACTCCAACTTGCTCTAGTACTTCACTACCATTGTCAACTCTCACCTGTAAACTGCATTTTTGGTTTCCTCCCATTTCAGACAAAGCAGGATTCATAGAATTCAGGTGTTGAGCATCAAAAGCATGGCAAACGTCGGCTTTTGGCATCCCTTCAATCTCAGATTGTTTTCTGTCGTCATTAGAATTTTGCTGAACTTCATCATAATCACACCTATCACTTGATTTTGAGAATTCTAGATTTTGAGCATTGCTAGGGGATTCAACACTTGTTTTTGTAATCTCACCGCCAGATGTCATCATTTCATCACAAGAAATAGTAGCTAACTTTTCCTTGTTCAAATTAGAATCCTCTTTTGAGGGAGATGAATCACGATTCGAGCAATTCAAGTTCCGGTCCTCAGAAGAAACTTGTAATTCAGGTTTCTGAATAGCTGCATTAAAAAGTTGCCTAGAGGGAGACTTACTGCCCCGTGAGGCAAGGGACTCAACTGATACTGTGTTCAATGGTTTACCAGAATCACTCTTGCCAGGAACCATTTCAGGGGAAGCTGTAAAGATCATACAGAAAATTTTTTAATGTCATAGTTTTAATTATACTTACTGACATGACGCATTCTAATCTTATACCAAAGTCTAAAAAAATACGGAGCTGAAAGAAATGAGTGCAGATTAGTTACAATAATAACCTTTTTCCATATCCATCAAATAAGGAAGCAATCTTCTATAGCTGAAGGAGCCTGGCGTTTTGAAAAGCTTTGCGCGAGAACATGGTCTAAGAACCTACAAATGTAGATAGGCAACTAGCATTACTAAAAAGCCTCAACAACTATACATGCATTTCATTTGTCATCACTAAGTAATGCAGCTAGAGCAGAAACTTATCATTATTTCAGGCAACAAATTGAATTATGTTTAACATGTAGAATTGCATAGTAGAAAAACTTAAACAATAAGTTCTAAATTAAAATCTCACTGATCTGGTGGAAGAATTAATGCCATTTTTCTTGTCAGGAAAGCCCTTTTCCAAGCACCCATCAGTTTTCTGCAAATTTTCACTTGGCCTCTTCTCTGAGAATTGATCTGAGAAGTCACTTCCCTTGCTCCCAATGACTTGCTTAGCTCCCAAGATCTCAGCATCTGGTGGGGTTGACTGAACAAAATCCTCATTCGACATACCCAACTTCCGAAACTCCCCATCTTCCATTGCTTCTTGACTTCCACTCAAACAATTCCTAGCAACCTCACTCTTTTCCATATTCTTGATACTATCCAAACAGTTACGAATTACCCCATCAGCGGAAGAGGGAGAGAAGACGCGTCTTGAGCGAAGATCTTTGATGGGAACGGAAGATAAATCGTTGCCCACTGATGAAACCCCAGCTGCGGAGCTGCTTTTCCGTTTTCTGCTAAAGGATTGTGGATCTTGATGGTTTCCGCGGCCGCCGGAGTCGGGTGGCGATTGGCCTGACCGGCTGAGCAGAAGATGGATCCGCGATTTGCTGTGACTGAAGACTCCCATTGAGGAATGGGTCGTCGGAATCGTCGGTAGTTTCCTCTTCTTAGAGATCTCTTTCGACTCTGCCATTGCTAAACCCTGGGTGAGACAGAGAGAGGGAAAGATTTCGCGGGAAAAATAAGATAACAATTAGCATATGGCTATATGCAGGGCGGGAAAGGTCTGGTTGGCGGGAAATATGTGAATCAGGCCTTAGGATGTATCTTCTATGGCCCAAATCTCACCAAAAGGCCCATAAGTCCTATTGAGGCCCATTAACCATAGGCTCCTCTTTGTACATCAAAGCAGTAATATTATCTTCTTGGCTATTGTTGTTAGGCCCAAAGAATGTTACTCTTTCGAGTCATTGATTATTTCATTAAACATACATAGTTTTTTCGGGCAAAAAAAAAAAAAACATAGTTTTTTAATGTTTAAATTGGTCCTAACTCCTAAGGTAAACTTCCCTCAACAAAGATTCAAGTAGTTCTAAGACTTAGTTCTTTTGAGTAAAATCTCTCTATCTCAATTCTTATGATCGAAGAAAATTATCGTTTGAAAGAGATAAAAAATATACATCTTAGTCTTCATTAATGGGGTTAAATTAAATGGATATAGATACAATTAGTTTAGTCTTTTCATCATCTCAATCTCGGACGGATTAGTCTCAAGTCTATTTAGCCCCAAGATTTACCTATTTACATTGATAAATCATAAAACCTTAAAAGAAACTTAAAATTTCAGAATGTGATTACTAACAATTCATATGAAGGTTTTTAAAATTTCATAACGTGGTTATCAATATATCATATGGATGTTATCAACATCTCATAGTGTTGGTTATCAAAATTTCATATTGAGATCCTCAAAATTCCTTAGGGAGGTTAACAAAATTTCATAAGAAGGCTAAAAAAAAATTATAAAAAGGTTCTCGAAATTCCATAGTATCATTACTAAAATTTCATATGAAGGTTATCAAAATTTCATAATGGAATCATAAAAAATAGTGTAATTATCATAATTTAATAGAGAGGTTATCATATTTTCATATGAATTTTTCATTTAAACACATTGGACCACGTGCAACGTACGTGAAAGCTAAAACTAGTTAGGTTAAATGGATACATCCTACGAGTAGTTTAATCTTTCATGATCCCAATCTCGGACGGATTAGTCTCAAGTCTATTAGCCCCGGGATTACCTATTTACCTTGATAAAACCTTAAAAGAAACTTAAATAAATGACTTCAACTAGCATTATCTGTAATCAACCAATACAAATTATTAGTTGGAACAAATGAGTATGGCAAAAAATTGTTAAGGATTTATTTTCTTTTTATAAAGTAATAAAATTAAACCAAATCATCAACTACAACAAATCTTCTTAGCATTAAAAACAACAATGGGCTTAGTAGAGCTATAGATATAATGAATCGACTTAGACTTTCGTTTTCTTGGCTTCAAATGCAGATCATCATCATTATCTTCAATAACCATGGCAGCCGAATTAGCTCTATTAATACCATCAAAACCATCGCCGGGAACCCTCCTTCGCTTCCCGGAAACCACACCATTCTCATCAATGTTACCATCATTATTGCAACAAAGTCTGATCAGCTGCCGAGCCACATCAATCTCTGATTCTGAAAAACCCAACGACAACGTTCCATCATATTTACATGAAGATGAAAGCTTCGCCATGATTAATTACGATCTTGTTCCAAGAAAGAAAGAAAATGACAAGGTTTTTATACATGGAAAGAGCAGCTAAAGCGATACATAAAGCGTGTTATTAATGAGAAAGAAATTGCGTGGTTATTGGCACGAAAGGCTAAATAAAAGACGCGTTAGTTTAATTAAATTATTAAAATGGCATGCTTACAAGAGTTAAGGCATTTTTGTCAAAAGTTATACACGACTAAGTTATTTGGATTGCTATATGTTTATTCATTTGATTTCTTTAATTGGAACTTTTAGACCATTCTTTTTCTTGCTTATACGTAGAATTCTTATTTGAAATTGGGCAGAAAGGAACTCGTACACGTTTTCATGGGCGTAATGTTTGCTTCTAATTAATTTGAATATATTTGCTACAAGACAAATATGTAAATGTAATGATTTACTTGTTCTTTACACCAAAAAAATGATTTACTTGTTCTAATTAAGTCCCAAAATCTACTTGCCAAAAAAGGAAGAGTGATGGGATATGTATGAAATTGTTTAATTATTGACTAACCTTTATAATTATAATAATAATTAAAGTGAAAAATTAATTTCAGATTTAGCTACAAATAAGGAGAGTTTGTAGGGTAAATCCATTGAGTTTAGTGTGAAGAAAGGAGATAAATTTGGTAAATGCAATATCGACCCAAGTCCACAATTAATTTTTTACCCCAAAATTGCCGAGACAAACCTTGATTAAAATATGGAGTAGTCTCATGATGGAAGTTTATACGAACTGTAACTGAAACCAGTACTGCTCTCTTTCATTCCCTAGTGAAAACAATTGCTATATTTACACCAAGACAAAAAGAAAGAAAAACGATTGCTGATTGCTATATTTCACTAAATTTATTAAAGAGGACAATAATAATAAATTTATTAAAAAAGAAACGGACAGCGGAGTTTAAAAGAAAAGGAACTACAATAAGCACCGCGCTATTAGAAGTGATTATGGTTGAAGCCACTTTTGTCCACCCCACCTAGGTGGAGTCCTTCTATCCTTGTTGATAAGGGATTGAAAGGTCCAAAAATTGTGCCTCCTGAAATTTCAATCACAAAAAAGAAGAAAATAAGAGGGGGCAACCACTAATCATGCATGATTAATGAAATTAGAAACAAGGATTGAATAATAATTCTAAAAACAAAATATATTCAAATGTGAAATACCAAGATAGAATACAGTATTCAAAATTGAATTACAAAGACCAATAAATCAAAGAGGCGTTTATGTGCAAAAATAATAATAATAAAATAAAAAATCAAAGGGGCGTTTAACACAGCTCTACAAAACCAAGCTTTTAATCGTTTCAAACACTTCCAGTAGCTGCTAGTCATGGTTTTGACATCTCCCTAATTTGAACAAAGGGATTAAAGTTGGAGAAACGGATCAATGTTGATTAGGTTACTTTGTTTATTGAAAATGTCGAGGCCTGGTGAAAAGGGAGGGTCGACATGGAAAACAAAACTCTGCTTGCTTTCTATGTCGACGCTCCCTCTTCACCTAGCCTCCCACTATCAAGATCTACATTCTCGCTCTAGGGTAAACCTTGGAACCTTGTAAGCTGGAACCAAAACTCAGCTTAGATCGTGGGTAGCCAAATTACTTCTAGGGTTTAGAAGTGTTTGGTTGTGATACAAGATGTGACATAACTTGGGTGGAGTGATTCCCTATTTATAGCGGAGAAATCCCTCTGCAATTTATACAATTTAACCTAACTTGCAAGTTAAGTATATTTTTCTAAATTAAGTAATTCTTAGAGAAATTTCCTAGTAACTTCCTACGCTTTATTTTCACTATTCGATCCTCCTTGATTCTCTCTCATAAAATCTCTTGATTTGTTTCTTAATTTATCTTCAAAATGACTAGTCCTTTCTTTTTACCTAGTTATCCCTTGATTTTTTAGCAGTCATCAATTCTCTTGATTTATTTCCTAAGTTGTCTTCAAAATAATATGAGCTCATTTAAAGTCATCAAAGCCTATAATTCCATGAACATTGCTACACAACCCACATATTTGACCTGCAATGTCTAATACCCTAAAATCAAGGGGATAGCTGGCGGTAAAATCAGATGGGTCAAAAAGTATTTTCCTAATTCCATATCATGTATATCAACAATATGATACGAAAAATATTGAAATTCCCTTTTTTCAATTGTTAAGTTTTAATAAGCTATTAATAAAGTTACCATGTTTAATCTTTTAGAGAAATTACTGAATGAGAGCATCCCACCATGTTTGGTGTACACGGATTTACGATTAAAGATTGTTCGAACTTAGAGATTTTCTTACAATTTTAAGAGTCTATCCCAATCATGTCCTAAGTAAAACTTTTGGACTAAACTTTTGAAAATTATGGTTAAATTTTAGGAGTTAGCTAGTTTGAGTTGGCACAATCTTAGCAGTTGGTTCATGACAAATGTGCTACAAGGTTCATATATGAGAAGAGGTGTTGCAGTGTAAGAGGATCAGACGATGGAGAAGATTTAATTATAACCCAAGTTTAATGCTTACAAACAGGGAGGAAATTGAACTGGTTATAGTTAGAGTTAAAGACTTGAAACTAGTAATAAAATTAACAAAAAGGAATGATCTTGAAAACTGGGAGATCAAATCAGTGATAGAAAGAAAATATGGTCAAAAGATAAATTAAAAACACATTGATTTTTTTGTGATGTAATGTAATTCTGATTCAAGATAAATAGTTTAGATTCATAAGCAATGAATGAAATTCTGGGGAAAAAAAATCAATTTCCATTACATGCTTCATATGTGTAATGATTACATAATAATATGCTGATACTACTTCAAAAGAATTTTCAGTGGGGCAATGGATGCCCTCATTGTAGCTCTGTCTTTGATAACTAGAGAAACTACTAAGTTGGGATCTTCAGATGTTCATTTCTGGCAGATGCACTATATAGGTCTTCAAAAGCAGAGAAAAGCCAGAACTCCCGAGTTATCTTTGTCATAATTCTTGTCAACCTGTTCCTCAACAGCTCCAATGTTGCAGAAAACAACCTTGGATTTTCTACTATGGAGTTCTGCCGGTACTCAATGATCCATGTATTAGGATCCAATTGTATAACAGAAGAACCCCATCTTCTCTGAACCCAGGAAGCATTACCCTTTCTTGTTTTAAACCCAACCTTTCCATTTGACCACTGCAAAACCCAACAAAAATTATCAAGAATCCATTGTAATTTGTAGCTTTTTAAGGTTCAATTCAATCTTCTTCTTGTCTAATCTCCTTCTACTTCCTTTTTGTTTCTTCAAAACTTGGGTAAAGCTAACTTAATATATTTAACTAATGCAAACAACAAAGTAGCAAAAAATTAATTTTTGCTTTTCACATAGGTACTAAATTTCAATTCTTGACTATTCAAGATTGTTACTTTCTTGTTTCTGTATCTAACAACATGTTTTTACTTTTTAGTTTTTGCAGAAACACAAAACAAATACTAGTAAATTAGCAATCAAAAGCAGGCAATTGAAGGAATTGGTATTTACCTCAGTTACTCTGCCAGATAAGATGGTGAATGATCTGGAAGAAAACCCAGTTGTAAGCAATCCTGCTGTTTGCAGAGGCCATCCCCAAATCCTGACCTCTTCCATTGCCGATTTGTACAATACACAATGCGAATTCAACAGCGAACCACCCTGTAATTTACGCATAAATTTACACATTAGATTTTTAATAAATATAAATAGATCAGATTGGGAGAACAGAGTTTTTGGTACCTGATCAATTTCCCATATAGAAGCCGAATTGCTGCAATTAGAAACCTTCCCATTAGCAAATCCCCGCAACTCATTTTGCAAGAACCTCAATTTACCCTTCAAATCTTGCACAACCAAAGCTCTCTCCCCAATGCTTCTCACTAAATCCCTTGTCAAAGTTGGCCTCAAAACCCCATAAAAAACCCAAGAAAACCCAATCTCCATTCCGAAAACCAAGCTCAACCCCAGAAAAATTTTCCAAAATAGACTTTGAAAATCACCTTTATTCTTTCTCTCCTTCTCTTTCTTCTCTTTAAAGCTTACTCTAGCCGTTGATTTTAGAGCCGGAGACTCCTGCACCAGGCGGCTAGAAATGGATCTGGGTGTTGATAAACCAGAATCGAAAGAGATTGGAGTGCGGTCTAGTTTAGGTTTGGAAGCGGAGAGTTTAGTGAAGGAGCTCTTTTGGACGCTGGCAGGCATGAGATCAAGAGTGGCATTGATGCTGGCCAAACAAATTTCGCAGTTGCAATTGGCGTCTTTTCTGCATCCAGGGTAATAGCAACTGTCTCTGTTTTCGCCACGGTCGTCTTCCATGGTGGTGGTGGTCGACCTCACCGAAGAAGATGCAGTCGCGCTCAACTGAGGTTTCATGGCTTCTTTTGTCTCTGGTTTAACTTGTTTTCTTCCTCTCGAAAACGTCGTTAACGATGTTAAATGAGGAGATAGGCTAGAAATTTGAAATTTGAACGTCTAACGGTCATGTCGAATAAGGACTGTTGGAATTTTTTATTTATTTATTTTTTTTAAAAATTTTGTTCCGGGGGATAGTATAATGACGAAAATAACCTTAAATTATATATGGTCCATTCTATAGTATAGATGTCTGTTTTTAGGTGAAATTCTCTAATTATTATTTAGTCAAAAAATTCAATAATTAACATTTAAATTTAAAATTTTCTAAAAAAAACATTAATTCTTTTTTGGCAAAAAACAAAAAAAAAACATTTAAATTTAAAATTATAATAATAGTAGTATATATAGTATATAAATTATATATACCTGAAATAGTTTTTTAAAAATGCCAACATCAATCACCCATTGCAAATCTATTACGAAAACCATACAAATAAAAACTTATCATATGAAGAGAATAGTTTCCTCAATTTATCATATCAACAATACAATTACTACTTTTTTTTATAGGACACTTGACCCAATCATAAATCCATTAAGCCCTTAATTTAAATCCTATGAACTTAATTAAAAAAAAAATCCTATGAACTTAATTAAAAAAAGAATCCTATGAACTTTGTTCCCTCAAAAAAAAATCCTATGAACTTTTCAATGGTTTTAATTAATATTTGAATGCCTTCCCTAAAAAAAAAAATATTTGAATGCCTAATACTTCAAAAAAATGTTGTGGAAAAATAAATTGCGGGGTATAGCTTACAATACGCCATATATTTTCATGACTAACAAAAGAAAAAAAAAAGTGAGATCTGTTTTCATATATTTCATTAATTTCTAGCATCAAACTTCTTTGGCGAAGAGTTCATATCCCAAAAATTAAATAATATACCTATGTACTCTGAGAACATATTTTAATATGAACTCAAAAAGGTGGAAAGTTTCTAAATGGGTGTACTCTTTTTCCTTCTTGAGGATTTTTATATTGAATTTTTCCTCCTGAAGGTTTTAACGAAGCATTCCATGTTCCATCTTTTTGTTTTCAATAATATCTCTTGTGTTTCATAAAAAAAAAGAACATATTTTAATATATCAAAAAATATATTTAAAAAAAAACTTAGTACTATTCTAGCTAAAATTTCCCATGTTATTGAACTGATCCTATAAATGCATGTTCTTATTAGGTTCACAAAGAAGATAGACATTGGGTGAGTTTCAACAGACTTTGACTCCGGATAATTAATTTTGAACCCAATGTATAATTCAGATTTTAAGGTTTGTAGCTAGGAAAAATAAAATAATTGTAACAAAATTAGCTCTGCAAATAGGTTATATCTATAATTATTTATCTACTTTAAACCCATGATAATGCTAATAGAGTTACTAATAAGCTAATTTACAATGTAATTATTAATTTACATATATTTTTTGATTTAATTTAGAATAAATTAGTCCAAAAACTAGGTGCAGAAGCAAAGCCAAAGTCCTAGCACCCAGAAAAAGAGCAAGCCTTAAATAGCCTAATTATTAGTGCTGGATATATAACCAGCTGCTCCATAGCAAGCAATCAAGAGACTATATATAATCGCTTTCGATTCTATCTCTTGAATTACAAAAAAGGGTCAAAAAAGCAAAAACAAAATCACTTTATTTACACCTTCATCTCCTTTGTATTCTGGTGGATATGCTCAGAGGCTTGGTAGAGCTGTAAAGCAAATCAATCGACTTGAACCGCCTTTTCCTCGGCTGGAGATTCTCCTCCTCGTCTTCCATCTCGAATGGATCATATTGAATATTGCTCGACAGGCTTGAAACTAAACTTTCACTCCCACTCCGATTGCTTTCATTTTCGCTTTCTTCTTTCTTCGCTAGTTGATTTGATTCATCGCCCGCTTTGTCGTTGCAAAAATGATTGTATTCTTGACAGAGCAGCATAAGCTGACGAGCAACGTCCATCTCCAACTTTGAGAAGCTCGAAGTTGATGGCCTTTTGCGTTTCCATGCAGATGATGAGAATTTTGCCATTCCTTTTATTTTACTTGCAAGAAAGAAACAGAGACTTGGGAAAAAAAATGTTAATGAAGGGGATGGATGGGCCATTGTGTGTATATATATATATATACTGGAACGTTAACCGACTTATTGTTGTCCCAATGGAATTAGGACTTAGTTGACACGTTCTTCTCCACGTGTAAAGCACCCATTGGATGTCTTTTTTTAATTTGATGAAAAAGAAAAATATTTGAAAGAAACTTTGAGGGCAAGTCAATCTTAGAAATCCTAATAGCAATAGGAATATTGGCATTTGGCTGCTCTCCAAAATCCAAATAGCAATAGGAAAAGTTATTGGGCCGGATTTGATGGATAAAAGGAAAATTGGGCTGTGAAGTGTGAACTCTATGTCTATCTTACAACTATATATTTAGGTATTAATTTGGTTTTAATCAAATCAATATTTAAGCCCAATTCCATAAAATGATGAAAGTTAGACAGAAACAAAATACCATCAAAATTCTTTATGATGAACATGGTAACAAGCTGGAAACATTGGATTCTATCTCTAATGAAGCTATTAGTTTTTATTAGCAACTCTTAGGCACTAAAGATGAGCAGGTGCAACCTTGTACTGTAGAGTCACTACAAGACATCTTACAGATTTCTCTTAATCTTAGTCAAAAGCAACAACTGATAGCTCCAATTACTCCTGCAGAGATAAAAGCTACTTTCTTTGCTATGAACAACCAAAAGGCTCCAGGCCCTGATGGTTACCCAGCGAGTTTCTTTAAAGCAGCATGGTCCGTTGTTGGTCAAGATGTGATAGAAGCTGTTTTATATTTCTTCCAAACTAATGACCTCCCTCAGGTTTTCAATTCTACAGCTATTGCCTTAGTTCCTAAAGTGGTTAATCCTAGCAGGATGACAGAATTCAGGCCCATATCATGTTGTTCCTTAGTATATAAGTGTATAACTAAGATATTGGCTAACAGACTCAAATTTTGTCTTCCTCATCTTGTTTGCAGTAATCAGAGTGCTTTTATTGAAGGGAGATATTTGGCAGATAATGTGTTGATGGCTCAAGAAATGGTATGTGGATATCACAAAAACAATCTCTCG